>JAODLI010003032.1:0-10154 GCA_027575585.1 Percopsis omiscomaycus
CCCTCCCTCTCGCCTGTCTCTTTCCTCCACCACATAGACCCACCCCCCCCCCCACCCCCCACACACACACACACACACACACACACACACACACAAACACACACACACACACATGCATACCCCCTAGCGTCCCCCCCTTGTCGGCTGTCTCTGGGGGGGTTGGGGGCAAGTCAACTCTCTCTGTATCGGCTCACAGCATGCCTGCATGTTATCAGTTGGACATGTTTCAGCTGCGGCCTGCTCCCTGTAACCTGGGTGGCCCTGGAGGCCAATGAGTTACGCTGGGCGGAGAACTCCACCGATGGGGCAGCTCAAAGACTGCCCCATCGCTTCTGGGTGGGTGCCAGGGTGTCTCTGCCACTCTCTAGCCCTGGAACACTGCCACACACCTAGGCAAGCATGGGCCCTAGTCTCAGATCCTGCACACAGCAGGGACAAGGCCCGTGCTTTGAGGCAGACGATAGAAAAGGAAACAATGCAGTGGAAGGGTACAAGAGAGAATAAAGGCGACGTTAATACAACGGTGATTCAGCCTACGCCAAATTCATGAAAGCCTCTCCATTTCCAGTTCTGCCAGGTGCTGTAATCCTGTGTCTATCCATCTATCTGTCTGCACATACAGCATATGACAATATGTAAATCTATCCACAGTATCTACAGTCTGTAGGCCACTAGCCCGCTCGCTAGCTAAAACTGGTCACACTTGGTTTCCAAGTGACTGTAGGTTTTGCCAAAACTGACCTAAAGTGGAAGGTGACATTGTGGCTTGAAACATGACGACACAGAGCCAGGAGAAGCCTCTAAAGAAGGAGAGATGAGGTCGGTTTGCTGCGTCCACGGGTCACTTGCCGCGCCGTATGGGATGTGAGCCCACGGTGCTACAGGAAGTACAGAGGAGCGCTCCTGCTGGCATACGGCACCAGCCACCACAAGGGGAACAATTAGGGGAACATTAAAGGGTGATAAACACTGCTGCATGGGGATCTTCAGAACATCAGAGCCGTCAAGGCACCATCCATCAGAGCCCTGCTGCAGGCGAGCAACCTTCAGGTAGCGACGCATTACACGGGACAGAAACAGGTGCTGCCATAGATTCTAATTACTCTCTTCTATCAATTATGTAGCAATCCCTGCATGGCCCGGGGTGTGCCGCCCACTGCTGGGTCTCTCACTCACACGCTACGCCCCGTCGCAGCTGCAGATTCATAGCAGGCACTACTTTATGTGCTGTTTGGTGCCGCTGCCTTCAGGTACCAGCTGAATATTTACTTGAATGTAATATTTCCCGTTTTGGGGAAAAGGAAACAACAACAACAACAACAACAACAACAACAACTACAATGGCGACGACGACGGCGTTTTAATTTCCATTCTGCTGCATATGCCTCTGTCACAGACCGCTTCTTGTTTCCTCTCCAGCAAACCGGGGTGTATTCTCTTCACGCTGCACCCCAAGCATTAGCTCACGTGCAGGTGCGCCAGTCTGTTTTCCTTTCTTTCTTTTTTTTTCTTCTTCTTCTTCTTTTGTTCTCAAGCTGTAACGGTCTCCCCGGCGCTTGTGGTTGTTGCTGCCTTTGTTCAGTGCCCTCCGCGGGGTTTCTCGCAGGCTCCTCATGCACAATCACAAAAACATTATGCTAATGAGAAAAGGGCAGACATCTGGGCCTAGCTCGCTGTTCATCAAGATGCTTCAGCAGTGGGTCTCAAACGGGGGGGGGGGGGGACGCACACCCCTAGGGGTACTTGAAGGAACTGCGACGAACTACGTGAAAGAAATCATACAATTTGACAACAATAACTATGAAAACAACACTGATGTGTTTCACACACACTAATAAATCCATACAAACAGGGCCTGAAAATAAATAAGTGGAATGTTGACGCGTGTTGATGCATCCAGGAGCCATCATGATGTTTTACTCTCCATTTATTGGATTGATTGGATTCATCCCTGCTGTGTAATTCTGCAGTATTACTCTTTTCAAGTCAAGTGTGTTATGTTCGTTTTTTGTACTAAAACGGTTAGAAGCCCGAAAAAGAATTGAGAGCCACGGCTCAAACCTCTGAGTTGGACACACAGACCACTAGATGGAGATTACTGTTGGAGATTATTACTTAAAATCAGTCTGAGTTGACCATGTAAATCAGCAGTTTATTTTAAATGCCGTAGAACGAAAAAAAATGTACGGACAAAAAGTTTTAAATGTATTGGCAATAGAAAGGTTACAAGATTAATCAAATAGCCCATTAATCAAATAGCCGATTGTTTTTAACTAAATAATAATTATATACACTGCAATTGTACGTTATTTTAAACACACAGTAAGTGGAATTGTAAGTATATTTTTTAGAGATTACCATATATAATACGTTATAATACGTCTTGACTAAGTGCATTGAACAGCACACCTGCCAGTCATCAGTCACTGACAGTTAACCTCAAGATCAGAATGTTTTTCTGAGTCAACGAAGCTTCATGAACTCCAAGTCACCACAAGTAGCAGAACCTGTTCTTTGTGCTTTTTTCCCTTTGAACACTCTTCGCTTTTCATCGGTGTGTTAGGGTACTAAAATCAATCCGTTGCATCATACTCCTGACCAGAAGGTAAGCGATGGTCAAATTGAATACATATGCTATTAAAAAAATGTATTTAATTATTTTTATTTAATAATTCATCTTGTGCTCAGTTTGAGAAATATATACCTAGGAAATAGTCTGTGCGTCTAGTTATGCTTTTAATTTGTTCCTTATTATGGTGGCAAAATAGTTAACCTGTCATTTGTTAGCCTGTAAGTTTAAACTACATTTTTTGACGTTAATTTTAATGTGTATGCTCCATGTAAAAGGAAAGATATTCAGAGAACTGCTTCAAAATATCACATAATATAACAGAATAATTTCAACAGTGTAATGTTTGCTATTTTATTTTTAAATTAAGTCAATAAGTTCAGTTCTTTCTTTGCTCTTGTGCAAATGACACTGTTACCGTTAGGTTAAGTCCCAGCTCATATGATTAAAGCACGCAGAGATGCAGCTGATTTCTGACTCTACAGTCTGAGCGCACTCTTTAATAAACAGGAAGTTGCTGTTTGAAACATCAACTTCCATCAAAACAAGCACCAGCTGACCGACGCCCTTCTGTTTGCTCGATGTTTTGACAGCGGCACCCTGCTGTGACGGGATGGCCCTGCATCCGCTGACGGCGGTGAGCTGCACAGGCCTCCTGCAGCCCGGCTGCTCCCTGCTGCACCTGGACGGCGAGGTGCTGCTCTTCGGCCAGAAGGGCTGGCCCAGGCGCTCGTGTCCAACCGGCGTGTTCGCGGTGCGAATCAAACAAGGCGAGCTCAAGCTGAAGGCCATCTCGTTCTCCAACGACTCCTGCTACATTCCGCCGCTGCGTTGTCCCGCCGTCGCCCGCCTCGACCCCCACGACGGGTTCCCCGAGAGTTATCTCATCCACGGCGGCCGAACCCCGAATAACGAGATCTCCTCTAGCCTGTATACGCTCACCCTGGACAGCCGCGGGTGCAACCGCAAAGTGACCCTGCGCTGCCAAGAGAAAGAGCTAGCCGGGGACGTGCCCGGGCCCAGGTACGGCCACACCGTGAGCATGGTCCAGAGCCGCGGGAAGAGGGCCTGCGTGCTGTTCGGGGGGCGGTCCTACTTGCCCGCGGGCGTGCGGACCACGGAGAGCTGGAACAGCGTGGTGGACTGCCCGCCTCAGGTGTACCTCCTCGACCTGGAGTTCGGCGTCTCCTCGGCTCACGCGCTGCCCGAGCTCGCGGACGGGCAGTCCTTCCACCTCGCTCTCGCGCGGGAGGACCGCGTCTACTTCCTGGGCGGGCACTCCCTCCGCTCCGACTCCCGCGCCCCGCGGCTCTTCTGCCTGCGCGTGGAGCTCCTGCAGGGCAGCCCGGCGCTCTCCTGCGAGCGCCTGGACACGGGCCTGTCCATCTCCAGCGCTATCGTCACCCGCACGGGCCCCGCTCACACGTACATCCTCGCGGGGGGCTATCAGTCGGACTCCCAGAAGAGGATGGAGTGCAGCACGGTGACGCTGGACGAGAGAGGGATTCATATTGAGCCCCTGGAAGCCCCCGGGTGGCCCCCGGACATCAGCCACAGCCGCACCTGGTTCGGCGGGAGCCTGGGGGAGGGCAGCGCCTTGATAGGAATCCCGTCCGAGGGAAGGTCAGCGCAGCCCGACACCCATTACTTCTATCGGGTGTGCTTCCGGGCCGAGGGGGGAGGCGGGGCGGGTGATGGGGGCCAGGAGTGCAGCCAGGAGTCGGAGGACTCGCCGCCGCTCGAGGACTCCGAGGAGCTGTACTTTGGCCGCGAGCCCCACGAGCTGGAGGGCAGCGAGGACGACGAGGACGAGGAGGAGGGGCGGGACGCCTACAACGAGGAGGATGAAGAAGATGAATCCCAAACAGGCTACTGGGTCAAGTGCTGTCCGGGCTGCCGGGTGGACCCCAACACCTGGCAGCCGCACTACTCCACGGAGCTGGAGCGGCCCGCCATGATCTTCTGCTCCAGGGGGGGGGGAGGCCACTGGGTGCACGCCCGGTGCGTGGAGCTGCCCGAGGCCCTCCTGCTGGGCCTCTCCCAGGGCACCGGCAGGTACTTCTGCCCGGACCACGGCGGCCTCCCGCCGCAGGAGAGGACTCCCCCACGCCAGGCGCTGCGGCGGGGGCGGACCCCCCTGAAAACCATGCGTAGGAAAACCCCACCCTCGCTGAAGATGACCCCGGCCAAGAAGAGCTTGTTTAGGCGGCTGTTTGAATGATGATGAGGATGATGATGATGATGATGATGATGATGATGATGACGACGATGATGATGATGGCGATGATGACGATGATGACGATGACAACGATGACAACGATGAAGACGACGATGATGACGATGACGACGACGACGATGATGACGACGATGACAATGACGAGCCTGCGGGCCAGATGTGTGAGAGGCCAGATGTGTGAGAGGTCAGATGTGTGAGAGGCCAGATGTGTGAGAGGCCAGATGTGTGAGAGGTCAGATGTGTGAGAGGTCAGATGTGTGAGAGGCCAGATGTGTGAGAGGTCAGATGTGTGAGAGGTCAGATGTGTGAGGGGTCAGATGTGTGAGAGGTCAGATGTGTGAGGGGTCAGATGTGTGAGGGGTCAGATGTGTGAGGGGTCAGATGTGTGAGAGGCCAGATGTGTGAGAGGCCAGATGTGTGAGGGGTCAGATGTGTGAGAGGCCAGATGTGTGAGGGGTCAGATGTCCTGCCCCCAAATGATGCCACAATGTTAATGTCACCTTTGTTTTCATTGTAACCTTTTATTATTATTTTCACACAGAATATTAAACGCAGTGGCAGAGTTCATCCAAAGGCTGTAAAGTTCAATTTAATACAATGTTCATTAAAAGATCTGCTAACATGTTGAGACCCCTGTTGTATTGTAATGGTATTTGGTATGGTAAGAACTTTGTGGTCTTATTTTGTATCTCTTATATGTGCTGTACACACAACATTGCATTATTCATGTTGGGCTTAGTGGGCTTATGCTATATAACATGTGTATTTTGTTTATAATGTGAACACATATAAACTAATTAGATGCAGAATCTCATCAATATCAAGCTGCCACTTCACTTAAAGTAGAAAATATAGTAGATTGGCTGAGTCACTCCGGCCTAAGACACTGAATGTCTCCAAAGCTGTTAGTATGTTATTCTCTATCAATAAAAAGGCTATTCCTCCACCTGAGATTATAAAGGAAAGGTCAGCGAGTGGAAATGGGCCAACATTATAAATATCTAGGCATTATTATTAATAGCAATTAGACTTTCTAAAGACATTGTAAAACACAACCTTAATCAGTTTAAATTAATCAGGAACCGATTGAGCACTGGTGCAGCAAATCTGCACTACATGTAAATGATACTGTCTCATTTCTCCTCACGAATTGGTTTGCAGGCAGGTTTTGCAACTATGCAACCTCTTCATGAACTCTATAAACTCACACTCGAGGTATAAGACACACACAAAAAAATCCTAAGATCATTGCAAATCATAAAAAAATATTATTTTTTGACTTTTGAGAATTTTTCTGTTCATGACTAATGTAAATCTGTTATACAAGATCTTACACGGCCTTCCTCCACCACCGCTTAAACTGTTTGTAACACACTGTACTACTGCTACAATGTCGACCAGGGCAGCCTTGATGGACTGTTATATCACATACTGTATGTCAACAGAGTTTGTTAAATCAGCCTTTTCTGTCAAAACAGTGGAACTTTGGAACACCTTGTGTTAGAGAGTGCCCTAAATTCAGTATAAAATGAAAAAGAAGTGATTTAAAGATGCATGTTTCCATATATGGGGGGAGGGTTGTATGATGATAATTGTGTATGTAATGCTTTTTTATACTTGTTTTAAAAGCAGATATTTTTTATCCTGTTTTGTAATATGTAGGTTATTCACAGTACTGTACTGACTATGCAGTATATTTATCTTCTACACAGGGACTGCAGTTGAAAATGATCTTTCTTAGCTAAAACTGTTGGCGATATATTTATTGTGAATTGTCCCTGAACAAATAAAACCAACGCTTGAAAATGATTGAAATGTGTAATATTGAAATAAAATAAATAAAATAAAGTTTGTAGCCCAAATATATATCTGTATTTTGTGTACAGTCTATGTACAGTTTCACACAATCTTTAAATGTGAGGGGAAAAAATAATATTTCTCATGCCTTGAGTGCAGTGAATTATACTGTATGTGTTTAACAGAAATAATCCAGAAGTTGCAGTATGAAAATCTGTTTATTCATTTTGTGACAAAATATAAAAAATGTTTGTAACAAACTCCAAACTGTCACATTATATAATAAATACACCAAATTAGACTAGTAATAAGAAGGTAACGTATAATAACTTTTTAACTGAAGCATAATTAAGTGTGAAGTGGATTTTTAATGTATTACCAGGATACCAATTAAGACTGTCGGAAGCCCTGTGTCTCCCCGAACAGTTTGCATTTAGTGTAACACTGAAAATAAATGCACTGTGTGCATCGCGTACAACCAAAGTAATATGAATCATCCATCATTCATTGTTTCTAAAATACAAACATAGCAAAATATACTGTACTCTCAAAACATTATCTTATTGTAGACAACTGTCAGCTGAAAATATAAAAGAAAATATTCCACTCCTGTCATGTGAAAGTTATGACAGTGATATTAAATCAAAACATTTAATCAAATAAGAAAGCAAAACTTCCTGTCACAATTCCAACAGTGAGGGCAGAGAAACAAAATATAATCAATCAATCAAGTAAATAAAGTGTCAAACAGTTCACTTTATATCTAGTTTCTTTTGTCATTTGTCACCTTGGCCCATAAGTAATAGCAAAGACAAATATCTGCAAAGAAAAGCAGACAGGGTTTAAAAGGATCTTGCGTGAGAAATCTCAGCCAACAAGCAAGTCCATTGGGTATTAAGCTTAGTAATGAAGCTACTGTATTCTTTACATCAACAAAAGGTCAGGATATGCCTTATTTCTTACAAAGAGGTAGAATAAATAGCATCACTCTTCCACTGTACAAAAACTAAAAGAGATAAAATTGCTTCAAAGTGACCTGGCATGCATTCAGCTCCTCTGGGAACCCACTATAAAGCACTAAAGTGATCTTTTTCAGAGGGCACTCATGAAACAAAGAACATTTGGGTCGCCGTGATTTCATTTTACGCCAACCCAAATGATATATTAATACAGTGGTCATAAATGCGGTCTCTTTAACACAATTCCCATCCCATGACTTACTGTGCTTTCATATGTTTCCATAAATATCCTCTCTGTGTAAATTAATAAATGTCTCATAACGCTGCAACTAAACTACACCATATTTCAGCTGATTAAATAATCTTTCTTCTAAAAGAAAAGAAAATGGCTACAATATGGATTATACATGCATACAGTACAGTACATAACTGAGAATTAAATTATGCTTCACAACCTTCAAAAAGTGAGTAAGTAAATAAAATAGCTCATTAAGGGAAGAAGCCTAGGATAGACAGTGATGTATTTCAAGTGCAAGGTTATTGGGTTGTTCTCATTATTGACAACAACAAAATGTAATGTTGCAGGAATATGAACATTGCTATTTCAATATTAACTATGACATATTGCAGTTGTTTGTTGTTCATGCAAGACATATTGAAAATCGATCAGTATCAACCTGAACACCGGCACTGCTATCAGAGGTCAGTAGCCTCCTGCGACCTATCTTCATCATCCTGCATCTCCAATGGGTCAATCGTTGCTTGCAGAGCTTTGGCCGAGTCCCTGTGAGCCTCCATAAACTTCTGCAGGTACTTGGAGGTGTACAACCAGTGGTGCTTCAACACATCCTCCAGTTCATAGGCCTTGGACTGACGGGCGTTCATCTTCCGAAAGCGCCTGAACAGTTTGTTTGCCGACTCGTTCCCCTCGCTGGCCCAGGCTCCGATGGAGCCGTCCCTCTCTATGATCTCAGGCACATGAGCCAGGGTTTTGTGCAGGTAATTGGTAATCTTTCCATTGTACCTGTACCTGAAGGCGGAGGAGAGGATTTCGGCGAAGCGCTGCGAGTTGAAACTGTAGCGGCACAGCTGGTCCGGGCACTCCTTGGCCGGGCAGGTGGCGCGCCAGACGGGTTTCATCTGGAGGTAGAGACCCATGAGCTCTCTCAGGGCCTGCCGTCGCTCATCGGACGGCACCAGCTCACACACCACCTCCACAGCCTCCTCGGTCATCAGTTTACGCGCGTAGTTCCCGTTCATCCTCATCACCGGCTTCAGCTTCATCTTCTGCCTCAGCTGCTTGTCGAGCGACGCCCTCCAGCTTCGCCGCTCCTCCCGCGTCGGGTTCGGCCTCCGGAACACCTCGCCAATCTCGTCCTGGAATATTTTGTAAAACTCTGTGGCGTTGCCGATGTCGCAGTGCAGCGCGTCCAGGGTCGGGTGGGTCTCCATAAACGGCTTGGCGGAGACCCCTTTCACCCGGTCCCGCAGCTCCTCCGCAGACTCCGAGAAGGGATTGGTCCTCCAGATTTCATAGCGCTCCAGATTCTCGTGGTGGCTGCGGGTGACGGAGTGGAGCACCATGTTCTGGGAGGCCTCCGCTCTGGTGGAGTCGCACAGGGTGCACACGTAGGTGGAACCAGAGGCCTCCAGGCCCTCCATCTCACGCACCATCTTCTCATCGTAGCCGGTCCCCCTGAAGTGGAAGCGGAAGGACCGAGGCAGGCCACCTATGGACAGGATGAGCCGGCTCTGTTTCATGGCGCTCCTCTCGGCGAGCAGAGGGTCCAGGACGGCGGTGAGCATCTCGTGGTTCGACTCATCCACGAACATCAGGCACAGGGGCTTACAGGACAGTTCCGAGTTCGGTTTGGGCTCCCTGAAGACGGTGACCGCCTCGTCCTCTCCCTCCGGCAGCACAGACACCGACATGATGGTGAAGGAGAATCGCACGGCCTTCTCCGGGATGGCTGGACCGCCTCCGTGCTTCTCGCTCACATCTCCCATGCCGTCGCAGGACTCCTTTATCACCACGGTGAAGCCCGCGCCGCAAGCGCTGTCGTCCAGCCCGTGCTCCGTCAAACCCTCCAGGATGTCCTCCTCGAGGTCCTTCAAGGCCGACACCAGGGCCACGTCGTAGCGGAACCGGCGGGTGATGGTCTCGATGGGGAAGTCGTCCACGGAAGCAGCCCACCCAGAGAGTCCGTTGATGATGCCCACGTGGCAGGAGGCGGACACACTCTTCAGCGCGGGCTGCCACTCGAACGGGTGGTGGCCGGGAAGGAGCTCCTTCTCCGCGGCCCGGAGGGTTTGCAGCGGCTGGAAGATCTGGCGCCCACTGGTGGCTTTGACAGTGCGGTACATCTTGTGGTACTGACTGCAGCTTAGAAAGGTGTTGACACGGATGGCCAGGCACACAGCGGGGTGCAACCCAAGACCTCTGCCTTCAGAGGGAGAGAGGGGGGGAGAGAGAGGGAGGGAGGGAGGGAGAGGGAGAGAGAGAGAGAGAGAGAGAGGGAGGGAGGGAGGGAGAGGGAGAGAGGGAGAGAGGGAGAGAGAGAGAGAGAGAGAGAGATTGTTTTTATTTAGTTTG
>JAODLI010003033.1:0-10152 GCA_027575585.1 Percopsis omiscomaycus
GGTTCAACTGTTGACAAATGTACTAATTGTAAGTCGCTTTGGATAAAAGCGTCTGCTATATGCTGTAAATGTAAATGCTGTAAATATATAGATCTATATATATCAATGGCCTATATCTACAGTATATCTATAGATATAAATATAGGTATACGTAGATACACACACACAAACACACACACACACACACACACACACACACACACACGTGGAAAGATAAATACATATACATGCCTGTACAAAGTCAAGTATATACTGACAAATGGCCAGTTGGAGGGAAAGGGGTATACACATTATACAGAGACAGAAAACGAGAGAGAACTGGGGTACAGTGGATGAGGGAGTAAATGACTTAGGCAGCCCTGAGGTGGAGCTGAACGTAATAATCTCGACCCGTGTTATTGTTATTCAGGGAACATTCCTCTGGGAGTTTGGGGATGGCGATTTTCAGCTGACTCGTTACAAACAAGGCTCCACCCTGGGTCTTGGCCTGGGAGACTGCGAGGGAGACCCAGAGCATTCGGGGGTAGGGGTGGGGGTGGGGAGACTGCTCTGGTGCTGGAGTCAGCACGGGCATATAGTTAATGCTGACTATGGATCAGCAAGGCCTTCGAGCAGCGCGCCCCGGAAAGACCAGGGGAGCATCATTACCTCCAGCCAAACAGGCAGCCCTTGAATGGCAATGAGGATAAACAGAGCCGGCGAATAAGCTAACCAAAATTAGCTCGTCTGTACTTTCATCTCAGCCACAGTGGCGGCACGTCGCAACGCTGCCCAAGAATGCACCTGAGAGATGCGGAAGGCCACGGGTTTCGCATGCGGTGCACGAAAGACACCCGCTCTCTGTTCATCAGAAAGTTTCAAGCATAAACGAACAGCCGGCCTGAGCGCGAATAGCGCTCTCACAGTGTATTTAATATGTGCTGTACCAGACATGGCTGCATTATGCACTGTTTGGACAAGGAGCTCAATTGGGAAAAGCTGGTCGGTATTGAGTGCAAACTCTGTAGGCCTACCAAAGACATTAAACATTGTTTACTGTTGGTGTGTCGCTGCACTGAATCTGCTGCTTGGTAAATGAACTACTATCGACAGAAGAGGTGTTGTCTCCTTAAAGGGTTTACAGCGCTAAAGCCCATTGATTTGCATTTTGGACCTTGACCAAAGGCTACAACATATGGTGGTTGCAGTGACTGCATGCTTATGATGTAGTTGCAAACAGAGCAGTGGATTAAACTAATTTGTTAAATTCCTGTTCTTGGCCTCTAGATGTCCTTTTCCAAGATTCCTTCCACCGCCTCTTCCTTTTTACAACGCAGTGTTTACTGTAAGCTAGGTCCGTTCAAAACGTAAACAAGTAAATATAATCTTTAGGTAGCATGGAAATATTTAGTGATATTAAGGCTCTTGCACATTAAATTAGACAGTGTTATCTCTAGGACACAGATGTTTTCTTTCATAGCCTTGAAAGGCACCGACTCAGTCATAGTGCTGCTACGTCTCATGGTTTATTTATAATTAACAGTATTGCTACGTTTACAAAAGAGCAAAACCAGCTCGTCTCAGAAGCATTTTGATATTCCTTTTTGAATTTAAATGGAAATAATTCATATGATATTAGCCTTATGGATTTTCAATATAAAACACAATGGAAATGCATGCAGGCAATAATCTAGAATTGCAGATTCAGGAAACAGGAGACGAGTGTTTGTTAGTGTGGAGTGTATTGTGGAGAGCTTTTTTCAGTGGAATTTAGCAGAACAGACAGTATTCTCTGCATGACATGTTTCATAGGCCCACTGTTTGAGAAAAGGAAAAAATCATTTTGGGAACTGTGCAGTATGCAGTCAACATGCATTTGGATACTGAATACTGTAATATTGATGCATGTACACACACACAACCACACACACACACACACACACACAGCAGCAATCTCCTTTGAAGCATCCACTGTCGAGTACATTTCACTGCGTCTTTCACACACGTCCTTGATGTCGGATCGACTTCAGAGGTCAGGCACTGCATACAATTCTTTAACCCAAATACACCCAGACTGCAGTCAAACACGCTGCACGCGTCTCAGAACAGAGGCGCGTGCGGCGGTTACATCTTCAGGGCTACCATTTCCTACACATGATTCAACTTGAAACATTCAGCTTTATACTTGAGGCCTAGCCGGGTCTATGTGAAGTAAAAGCCAAGAGCCTTGTGCACCCTCTAGGTAATGTAAAAGCAAGAGAACAGAGAGGTTTATGATACTGTACAAAGGGAGAAGAACGAGTAAATTACTTGCGCGGTTCTATGTCCTTCTCTACTGCCTTTTGAAGTGAAAAACACAAGGCCAATAGTTGACTGCACAGGGCTGGAGAGAAAGGACTGCAGGCAGCACCCGTATGCCATGTCCTCGGTCTGTACACATGTCTTCCAGCACGAGGAGGATTCGTGAAGCTATTTTGTTTCGCAGACATTTCTTTAGGAGTAACATTGGCAGAAGGAAAGCCCGCGCACCGCCTTATTTCACTTTAGGCTTGATAAATGAAACATTTCACTCTTGTCTCAACTCGTATGAACACAGTCGCTGCAGTTTCTGTCGTCACGTGGGAATTATCAAACCTCACACGTTAGACATTAAATTTACTCATTTACATTTCTATTCGCCCTGTACTACTGTATATTGGATACACTACACAACCACACATTGTTTTCCCTTTTTAATCGTTTTGTGAAAATATACACTAGTTTCAAATCTGATGGCTACAACACACTCCAAAAAGGTTGGGACAGTTGAGTGTTTACCACTGTATAACATCATATTTCCTTTTATTGCATGTATTAAATGTTTGGGCACTAAAGACACCTGTTTGTGAAGTTAGCAAGTAGAACTTCCCCCCATTCTTCCATTATTTAGGTCTTCAAGTGTATAGGGCCTTCGTTGCCATGTTTTGTGCTTCATAATGCACCCCACTTTCTCAATAAGCAACAAGTCAGGACTGCAGACAGGCCAATCTAGCACCCGCACTCTCTGCTTATACAATCATGCACTTATATATATCTTTCTACAATTATGGTGCCCTCACAGATGGAAAAGTTACCCATGCCATTAAAACTGACACACCCCTTAACCATGTCAGAAACTGGCTTTTGGACCTTACTCTGATGAAAGCTTGGGTCGTACGTTTCCACTTTAGCCTGGAGAACATGAAAGGCTGTTTTTTCCAAAACTATTTGCAATGTTGACTTCATGTCATCTGAGATGGACAATGGCACAATGGAAGTGTGCTTTGCAGTCCGAGAAGTCAACACTGTAAATAGTTTTTGGAAAAAACAGCCATCATGTTCAAGCCATCAAGGTCCATAAGACAGCCTCTGTCATGGTAAAGGTGTATGTCAGTTTCGATGGCATAAGGTAACTTGCACGTCTGTGAAGGGTACCATTAATGTAGAAAGAGGGAATTGGCCCATTTTGATACATATCCTGCTGTCCAAATTTTCAGAATTGGGGTTGTACCTCGGATAGGTCACACACCAGTTACTGTAAGCAAACAACATTCTGTTAGAATAATGACAGCTGCATGTCATTAGGGCCAAGTTAGTTATACATTTTATAACGTACATTACCTATTAACATATCATTCAATCCTCAAAATAATTGCAGTCTAAGTATCTGTGCTACATTTTCTAAGAGCTGATCTAAGAAGGAACGAGGGATTCATGGAGGGGCGGGGGGAATCGAAGGTTGAAAGAAAAAGATGTACTTTTGCGAAATCTTGCAAACTTATTTGAATTTTTTTATTGCAGCGTTTTTCATTTAGGTCAATGTTCTTCTGGGTCAGTTCGGCAACAACAAGGAAACCACAACAATGGAGTGCACACACACTCATGGGAGAGCTTCATCGAATTTTGAGATTGGCCTCAAATGCTTGGCAGTTGGTACGGTTTACACATAAGTGAGAGACATCTAAAGGGAATACTAGCACAAGGGGACACACTCATTGCAAAGCGTACTCTTACTTGGAGGAACTGGTTGCCGAGAAAAAGAAATTGTTGCACAGACAAAAAAACATTTAGCAAAAGTACAAATTATTTTTCAACCATTGATACAAAATAGAGGTGGAAGATAAGGGATCACAATAGAGAATTTCAGTTAGTGGGAGTGTTACTGAATGAGGTAGAGAGGTCAGTGGCCGAGGTACTGTACCAAGGTGGATTCTGACTCTGCTGTCCTGACTGCTGCAGGAAACTCATTCCACATATTCATTGCCAAAGAAAAGTCAACAAAGAACTTGGTCCAAAAATTCCTTGGTCTTCAACTTAACTTTTCACATTTCACATTTATTCAAATGACTATCCAACTTCCAAAAATATAACATTTTATTTCAGATGGACATAACAAAGTTAAGGCAATTGAGGTTACTTGACCGAGGAGCTAAGTTGAACAACAAATCCTACAGAGCCATAGGTACAGTACAGTATGGCAACACAATGATTATAACAACTAATAAACGTAGCAGTTGTTATCCAGTTTCACATAACAGACATACTGCTATAGTGGCAAATGTATATATGTTTTTTCATTATGTGAAAGAATATTAGCATCACTATATAATCTTTTGAATTAGAGAAAATGAATTAGTAAGTAAGCAATGTATATCTAATACTTTCTTATAAAAAGTTTTCAGTTTCTATTGAACTATTTCTGTCTCTGCGTTCTGACACAAGGGATAAATACAAGAGCTGACTTTGATTGTACTCTGCTAGCTCCATTTTATCTTTACTTTTTTTGTGCTGAGGGCTTCATACAGTATTATTTGTTTTTAGAAAACAGTGGGGTAGCAAGGCTTGGGGTCCACAACTGTAAAACAAATGCACTGTTCATGATTAGCATTGAATTATTTCTCCTTGGAGTCTAGATTTTGACCTGTTTTGTCTAGTTTAAGTTTAGCCTATGCACTGTTGTTCACTGTTAACCAGAGTCAAGTTCAGAGGCAGACAGCAGATGCTTGCCAGATGTCAGGGTTAAAAGATGCTCTGCGGCATTCACTTTCAGTTTAACTGGCTGTAGAACAAGGTTTTCAGCTGCAACCCACAGAATTGATGGTTATGGTGTGTGTGTGTGTGTGTGTGTGTGTGCGTGTGTGGGGGTGTATTCGGCTGGAAGTGTGTGTTTGTAGAAGTTTGTGTACTGTATTGGTATGTAGGTTTATGTGCACTGTATTATGTGTGCACGTGAGGCCACTAAGGATAATACACTGTCTGGACTTTCCTGCAAGTTCTTTTGTAAGAAAATAAATAACAAAGTCAGAGTTCTTCATTTTTTATAAGGTCTGGGGTCTAATAAGAAAAAAAGCAACATTCTAAGAGTCAAGTCCCAGGGGAGCAGCGACAAAGTATACAGCGCAAGAATAGACCTGCCCTGAATTTAGACGGTGCTCTGTGCTCTCAAGCCTTCGACGGAAGGCAGCCACCGAGAAGAAGATGATTGTTTTCCACGAGCTGATTTCAGCCCAGCTGCTGTTGGAGCCTTTCCAAAAGGCTGGCGTCAGTCCGTTCACGGGAAACATGTTAGGAGAGCCGCTTGATATCTGTCCTTCCTTAGAAATAAGGAATAGGTGAAAAGAAAAGGGTATTACAGTGCCTAAAGCTATCAATGCACCCTTCTAAGGAAACCATGTTGGACTGCTTCACATGAGAAGTATTCTCTTTGGTGCCAACATTCAAGACTACTGCAATCTACCCATGCATTTTTAACATTTGTTTTGACATATGGTTCACTGCTGTTATAAAACTAGATCAAATGAGCTGAATATTATCCGATTTGGCAACAGTTATACACATAGTGTGGACGCAGTACAAACTACAGTATACACTCCAGTCACAATGACAAGGTGACCCCACTATCACATGAACTATTCAGTCCACCTTTCCTAACATTTACATGTAGCCGTTGGTGCTCTTTTATAAGAGAACGATGTCTGTGCAGCAACCTTGACTGTCTCTTCATGTTCCGCTGCCTGCAGATGTCTTTCTGCCCGATGACCTTTTCACTTTGGTTCGTCTTTTGTTTGTTGTGCTGTTTGACAATACACACACACACACACACACAACATAAACTTTTCTCTTCTCATTACGTCTTGGCCTTTGTAATGAAGCAGCCGGGGTGGGCATCATCCTGTGAAATTACCCACCTGGTGTGTGCAGTGTGTGTGTGTGTTGATTTACGCGATCAGAGACGAAGTGCAAACCGACTAAACCAACTGTAGCCATAAAGTGGCGCCGCAGTAAAAATGTGTTGCCTTTGAAGCGGTGCAGCGGGTGCAGCGGGTGCAGCTGCTGCGCCTGCAGAACAGCCTCTGAACTCTGACCTAACCCCGACCGGCCCTCCTCTGGTGGCTGGTGGAACTGCCGAGCATTCCTACTAATGTCGTGGTTTACTCAGATCCCACTCCCCTTGTTGCGGCCTACAGGGAGGATGCTTCAGTCACACTCGTTCCTCCTTTCACACACGCCACAATGCTCCGGGTTACCATCAGGTCAGCCCCACAGACTCAAATCAATAATTCAGGCTTTGCACTGGAGGGCTGGGCCTTGCGTGTCACCCACAGAGTGGAAGCACAGCGTGCTGTATCTCAGCAATGCTCTCGGAGCTCACTACCGGTGGTGGATGGGTAATGATCTAAAGCGATAAGAGGTTTTTTGAGCATGCACAAGCAGGGCATTAAAGTACTGAATGGGATTAAGATGCTGGTTTGCAATGATGTAGCCTTTGTTGTCTTGGCTAATTTAACAGTGTTTTCTGTAGCTTCGTTGACAGAGTGTTGTGAGTCGTGAGTTTTGTGAGGAACTGTGGCGAGATATATTTTAGGCCACAAGTCATCTCCAAGGAAAATCTCCAAATACAGCATCGGCAGAACTTTTACAGCACAGCTATTACGGAAGTGGAACAAAGACCTACTTAAAGGTTTTAGGGAATTCAGAAGTATCAAAATCCTGAAAAGTATCCTTAATATTCTCCCCTTATGCCAAGCTAAGAGGCGAGGGAGTGGAGAGACAACACTGAACGCCTCCATCAGCTGAATTAATCAGAAGGCTGGAGGCGCTCCTCAGAGTAGAGATGGGCATGGTGTCTAATTTCTCCCAGGCAGAACACAGGCCATCCCTAATTGAACTTTAAATACCAGAGACAAGAGAGAAAGCAGAGAAAAGCAACACTGTCATTACTTTTTTCATGAGAAAGTGAGTATTCTCACTGGAATCTAAGTGAGGCGGAAAGACAGCAGACTCTATGCTGTTAAGAGTGCAGTAGAACTAAACCGTTGACAGATTTCTCCTGGAATCAGACTCATGACTAACCCTTGGAACAGATGCATTTAGGACTATTTTTACTGAATGGATGTTTTTTCAGTTGCAGTGAGACCTTGGCAATATAAAGATTATTTTAAAACAGATTATTTTGGGAAAGTTACTGAGAAGAATCCATTACGAATTACTTGGTCTACATTGTAATGAGATTACCTTACTCTGTACAGAGTAAAGTAACGTACTATTTACTCACTTTCAAAAACCCATAGAAATCTAAACCAAAATGTAAAACGCATGGACGGAGTATTAGCAAGTAATAGCAGCCCTACTGCAAAGCCATTTAAGCTAGATACATCCATTTATACTGCCTTGTGAAGTGTCCTGAAGCAGGATAGCTTAGTGACATTATAGCCAGGGCTACACATGTGCCTGGGGGAAATTCAACAGCACTACCACTAGTCTTTGGAAAATCACATAGGGCAGTGGTGCACAAAACAAAAGCCCGCGCCATGACAGCCTCGCCATGACAGCCTCGCCATGACAGCCTCGCCGGTCAGCGTCCAGGAGGTCCCCCACCTGCTTCCCGTCACCTGAGGGGTCCCGCTGTCTCCGCCAGTTTCCTCCTCCCCTGCCGCCTGCCGTGTTCCACCTTTACCTTTGAGGGGCCTCACCGTTACTGCTTTAATCCAACAGCTTCTCTGTGCACGTTTGTTGTACGCACAGAGAAGCGGTTAGACACAAACACTTTGATCTAGGCTGACATTACGTTGTACCGACGACAAACAACATTACCCAAACAAACCCAGACATATATTTACCCCCACAACACAACAGGGTACAATGAATCAATGTGAGTGATTGATGAATGGAAGTCTAGTGTGTAGCTGGAGCACTGAAAGTATGGGCGGTTAGTACACCGGCGAGTGAGAATGGGGAAGAGGTGCACCGCCACCGGGTGCGACTCCCGATGACACAGTACCCCCCCCCCCCCCCCCCCGTGCCTCCAGGCAACACCTCTCGCCGGTGTGAGGGTTGACCCCGAGGTCGTGGAGCAGGCTGGTCCGGGCGTCGCTGGTGGTAGTCTGTGACCAGGGAAGGGTCCAGAATGTGCTTCGCCAATGCACTAGGCGTGCGTATGTGAGGGTAGTTTTACTATATATTGACCTTATATATTTACCGTTAATTTGTGCATTTCCACACAGTAGCCCTACAATAACATGTTATTTTGTAATGCAATAATGCATTACTGTATAGGACACCCCCCCCCAACACTGTGACAGACAGACGGTATTCCCAAATGTGCTATCATTCAACCTAAACTTTGCATACTGTGCAATCAAATACTCTTTACTGTCCACCCCCGACCCTCCAACTGTCTTTTTGCATACCCCCTGGAGCATTTAAGAGTCCCCAAGGTCTGATGAATTAATTCCATTCTCACGTCTGTATCGATTGACTGACTGCTCCAACCTGATTTACATTGACAACAGGGCAGAGATCCAAATGAAAGTAAGCATGTTTACCAAAGTAAAAACACAAGGGACACATTGCACCATGAATAGACAACTATGCTGACATTTGGATTATGAGAAGGCTGAAAGAAGGCTTACTTGGCTGTATTCTCTTTTCATTCATTTACAGGCACAGTCCGTACAATGTATGATGTGCTTTTCTCTTCATTTGCTCTAAGGCTATGGTTAGCTAACAGGGATATACAACAGGCCAGGAAGACATTTAGTCTTCCCTGTTTATCAGGATTTGTTTTTTCTGATAGAGGTCTTATATTGATGTTAGTCAGATTAGTAGGCAATAGCACAATAGCAAAAAAACTATTGTAGGAGTTTGAAAACTATTTATTCCTCCTTTCCTGTAAATTATCATTCATCTTGCTTTGGAGAAAATCTAACAGTTATGACATCAATATTCTAAGATGACCTCTTCATAGCATTTTTGCAGTAAATAAAACTATCACAAGGTGAAGCAGTCAGCCTGCCAGGTTAATTTCACAGTGCGATAGTGAGACCCGAGACATATGGGAGGCCATATTGAGACGACAAACCAACAGATGGCCAAAGCCCCACCTAGTCAGTAGGTGTTAGGGCTCATATGAAAGTTGAATTATTATCCTCCCCTAAAAATGCTTGGTTTTACTGTACGTTTCGGCGAGATGTAGCCAAAAAGGTTTGCGCAGTGGTTCTCAAACTGTGAGTTTGCCCCCCGAGGGGTCGAAAGTTTCTAGGGGGTTGTGAAATGATTTGGAGTTTTAAATAACATTGTTAAGGTATCTTATAGTTTTTACGGTTATATAACAGTCTTTCTAATCTTTTTTAATTGTCTAATCTTGATAAGATTTGCACATTTAAATACTGTTTATGGTTTGTACTATATATAATATATATATTTATGCTTTTGTGGGGCAGGATAGTCTAGTGGTTAGGGTGGCTGACTCTCACACAAACGGTCCTGGGTTTGATCCCCAACAAACACGGCCTATACCTGTAAGCATCCTAAGGCCTACCAGCCTTAACTGTACTCCCTGTAAGTCACTTTGGAAAGGACCTAAATGTAAATCATGTTATGCTATTTAAAGAGGTGATTCTGTTATGGGGTCACAGGTCAAACATTTGAACCACAAATGTATACACATTACTGTAATCTGACTTTCTGAACTTAAATTATTTAGAAGCCAGTAAAACAGCACGATGGTGCATCACACAGTGACAAAAATCCAGCAACAGCTTTAATGGAGCGCAACACATATTTGTCCCATGCACATATTAAAGGGCCAGTGTGTAGTTTTTAGTGACATCTAGTGGTGATTGTTGCTAATTGCAAACAGCCAGTCACTCACGG
>JAODLI010003034.1:0-30352 GCA_027575585.1 Percopsis omiscomaycus
TTAAAAGCTTGTCTGAAAAGATGTGTTTTCAACTGCGATTTAAAAACACTCAACATGGTGATACTTTTTAAGTGTGGGGGAAGTGCGTTCCACAGTTTAGGGCCCTGGACGGCAAATGACCGACCTCCAAACTTTTGTGTCCCCTGCAGACCATCAGCCAGATGCTGGAAAAGATGAAGCAGGGCGAGCACGTGTTTGACGTTAACGCTGAGCCGGAGCCGGAGGCCGGGGAGGACGACGACCAGGACTTCGGCCAGGACTTTGACGCCGACTACGAGGAGGGTCAGGGAGAATGCGGGGAGGGATTCAAGGAGCACAAGGAGGGCTGTGAAGCTACCAGCTTGCATAAAGGACGGTGAGGATACAGAATAGTGGGAGGTGTGGGTTTGCGCATTAGAACAGTGGACAAATACGTTTCATAAGTTGGACCAATACCAGAAGCTTCTATACTGGCTGATTTTTAAAAAGTGCCAGTTTCCCATATCTCTGTACTTTTTGATAATGCCAGTCATTGGACCCCCCCCCCCCCTAATGCTTTGAATGTCTTTGTGTCCATAAATGTGTACACACTGGCACAAGCTGGACTCCATGCCAGGATGAAAGAAGTAAGAACCACTGGGTCCTCCACTGGGTCCCGCCGGCTTACTTAAGCCGACAACTCTAAACTGCTTTAGTTACTGTTATCGGGGGAGGAAAGTAATTGGGTTGCTTCAGTCGGTACCATGCAGTGGAAAAGCTCCATTAGTTGTGTTGAGATAGCACTTAATTAAATTAATACAAGAGGAATAGGTCCAAATCTAAGTGGTGTTTTTTTTTGTTTTTTTTACAGTGTATATAAAGTCGTGATTACACAAGAAAGTAATTAACGTCATTTCTTCTCTGCATGTGTAATCCTATGTAGGGACGTGATTCCCATCGGTAAGGGGGACATCGCCACCATGTGCCTGCAGCTTTCCTCCCAGCCCAGGGAGTACTCCTATTTTAGTCCGAGGACCATGGCCACCTGGGCTGGCCCCGGATACTGGCAGTTCAAGCCGAAGCACAAACGTGAGTTGCCCACGTGCTCTCCCTACACTCCTTTGGTTTCTTAGAGATCACTTACAGTGCCCTCCGGAAGTATTTACATCCTTGGTAAAGATGGGCAAAACTGAGTATGAAAAAAAAAAAAGACACTTTTTGTAAATGTTGTCAGCTTGATCTTGAAAATATGAGAGAAATCTAACCGTGACGTAAAAATTATTTACAGAAAATTATAGACATTTCCTGACGCTATCCTTTTGTCTTTTTCTTTTTTTTCTCTCTCAAACTAATTAACATTTTTATATCCTTTTTTTTGCTCATCTTTACCAAAGGTGCAAATAATTCTGGTCGGCAGTGCATTTCTTTTCTGTAGGTGTGAAGATGGTCCAGGGCCATCGATATTGTCGAGCCATGAATTCTTTAACATGAAAAATATATAATTTTCATGTTAATTCCATACCCAGATTTGTGATATATGTGGTTCTCCTTTAGCGATCCGCTATTTATTAAAAGGGCACAAACATTATTGAGTTGCAAAACATAATACATGGGGGAGCAGGAAATAGAAAAAGCTATCCAGAGTTGTGAACTTTCCTTTTTAGTGCACTTTTAATGTTCTCTGGATAGTTTCATTGCTAAAATGATTTTTTTCTAGATGCTCTGTCATGTTAACAACATTAGTTATACACATTAGGAAGCTGGAGGGAAAATTGGAAGAAGAAACTGGATACATTACAGTTTGTTTTATCCTGCAGTGGTAAATGAAAAATGTTGGTTTCTGTATCTTTTTATCTCTTGTAGAAGACCATTTGCCTGACAAGGAGACACGTAAAAGAAAACCCAAGAAAACTTTTGAAATAGACTTCAACGACGACGTCAACTTTGATATATATTTCCGTACCACAAGGGTAAGATCTGTGATTGTATTTCCGTCATGCTACTTTTCCTTTAAGTTAAGTGCTCAATGTCATACAGGGCAGCTAAGGGTGACTTAAATGACTAATGACATTAAAAAATGTAAGTGAACTTTCCTTTGACTGCAGCAGACACTTTGTAAGTGCATGGAATTACTAATGGAAAATATTTAGAATTGAATACGGTCCAGGCTTGATCTGTTCTTTCGCTGTGACACATACAAAGAGTAAAAAGATGCAGTCTGTCTTAACGTGCCTCATCCATTCAAATGTAAAGCATTCGTTTAGGTTATTAGATGTAGCTTTCCGTATTGCCCTTATGGTAACAATACATCCTCCACTTTGTGAATAATTCGACTGTCCATTTAGAACACATGCCTTAACTGCATTTTTACCTTTTTTGCCACAATTGGCACACACATACATTTAACACGAACCAAATCAATCCAAATGAAGTATGAAGTAGAAAAACAGGTTGGAACCCTGTAGAGTCCTACTGGAGTTTAGTTAAAGAATATCTGGCTGTTACCTGTGTTTTCCCCCTCTAGGCTGCTACCACAAACAGCAAATCTGCCCTCAGTAACAGCAACAAGAAGACCACTCTTCCAGCAGACTTCCAGTTTCCCCCAGAGACCCTCTCACAACTCAGCCTCAAACCCTCCAGCACAGTAGGCCCCTTCTCAGTTACATTTTTTTGCACACAATTGTACTTTCTGGGAGGCTCACTGATTCCAATGATAAATTGTAGTTTCACTTATTCAATTTAAAAAAAGGGTTAATAATGTGATAAAGTTTTTTGTTGTTTTTTTTTCTCCTCCCTCCCCTTTCTTTCAAATCAATAAGTTATGTCCAGAAGGTAAGAAGAGGCTCTCTGGGGAGCTAGGAGAAGGAATTGGGGAGTACGACTACAATAACGCCAATGATACAGCAAACTTCTGCCCTGGTCTTCAGGTAAGAAAAATTATTGTTGTAGTATATCATCATATAAATGGAAAATATAATTTGTATCACAGCTCCAGTATACAGCTTTTAATTCCTTGACTTAGAATTGTTTTTCATTGTCATAAAGGTTTGGGGAATAATATGTAAATGTTATCAACAAATGGGCATGTGAGTTGTTATATTGTTGGCATGCAACCTAAGTGTGCATAACTTGAACATTTTCAACACTTGTCTATGTTTATGGTCCTAAAGAGTGGAGACAGCGACGATGAAGCTGAAGGTTTTGCTGGTTCAGATGACACCCAGCCGTCGGCTGACAGTGTTCCAGCCTCATCACAAGACGGGATCTTCACTTACGGAGAGAACGACCTTGTACCTGAACCACAGCGGGTGAGTTTTTTTGGTGGGGTCTTTTTTTTTTTTTTGGGTAACACTTTTCCTTCCATGATCATAAAAAATACAGCCAATGCTGTAATAATATGACATCTAAATATGAGTTTTTCCTGTCTCTATAGGTCAACAAAATTGAGATAAATTACGCTAAGACAGCCAAAAAGATGGACATGAAGAGACTTAAGAACAGCATGTGGACTCTTCTGACTGAAAGCCTAGAGAAACCCACAGTGGTAGGTCTTGAATTCTAAAATTATCAGACATGTCTGAACTGTGTAGTTCACCAAGTATAATGGAAAAGAATCCAAAAATCTTCCATTCGGCAATCTGTTTTATTCACCTGGTCATGTCCTCTGCAGGAAGGGCAGAATGTGGAGACATCTCAGGTTCCAGGGGAGAAGGTTTTCAGTCAGACCACAAAGACCCTGCTTCAAAGGTACTGGCAGACTCCTTTCATATCACTCGACAAAGCTTCAGTCTTAAGGAAGAATATTAAAGCAACAGGAAACTTAATATCATGAATTTTCGAGTTATACAAGTGTTTTTGAAGTAGTAGACTTGTTGTAGTAGAAATGTTATCAACAACTAGCACCTGTACACAGTGCAGAGGAGATTAAAAAGAAGTTACTTTTCATTTTTATTGGCCGCATCGCATTGGAATATAAGACGGCCTGTTTTTAACCACAACATTTTAACAATGTAATTGCTAAATATAGATTTTTGTTATCCCGTGTTATTTATTTATATATTTACACACTCACACTCACACATTCCTGACTTATTATTCTCTAGCTCCTCCGCCTCATGCTACCAGTAAGACACTAGCAAAACACAAAACTAGAGAAGAATCAGCCAGGAAGAATAGGGAGAGAGCAATTGTCTGTAGCCACTACTTCCAAAACCATTCCCTTTTTGGGGGTTGTCTTGCTGTTGCCTCTCCTGTACCCCTGTTGTCACTTTAATTTGCACCAATACGGGTGACATTGATTGACTGGACAGATTGATATTCCTGAGGTTTCATTGACTTATGTTGTGTTATACGGTGACGGATAAGTGTTCCATTCATTTTTTTGAGCAGTGTATATCTACATATATACTTTAAAAAATATATTTATAGATCAGGTTTCCTGTAGCTTTAACATTAATTGTTCAACACTTAAGCATAACAGTATACATTTCAATAATAGCTCTAGGGTTGGGTGTTAATGTGATTAATTCAGACCTCAGGGCTGCGTAGACATGTAAAGATCCTGACTCTCCTGTCAATTTTAGCAGTGTTTATTTTAAGATACATTTCCGTTATGGAATGGTTGTATGAAGCTGGCAGGGGGGATGGGCATTTCTGCTGCATGAGCGATATCTAGTGTAAACAAACGGTAGTGTCATTCAAAAACACATTCTGTTCATTTCATCATTGTTAGTAGAGCAGTCTAAATTGTACAGTTAATCTCTAAGGTTTTGGGGAAAGTATTTAATTGTGATGTATGATATTCCAGAACGCTTATGGGTTGTTATGTGACCCAAAACGCAAGAATGATGTCCCTCCTAACCACCCATTTTAACCTAGCTGTAAAACAAGCAATCTGAGAGACTGCACTTGCTTCAAATCCCAAGGGAAGTGATTGTATGAATTATAGATTATTAATCCGTACTGTCGTTCCAGACTGCCTGGTTCCATGGCCCAGAATCTGTCTGTGCCCCTAGCCTTTGTGGCTTTGCTGCACCTAGCAAACGAAAAGGTGAGTGTTAAGGCTAGTCTAATTGGCATGGTCATTGTTCTTGTTTAATTAGACGGAGCTTGTTTGCTGGGCGCAAACTATGATCATAACATGATGACATAAGTATTTAAATAACCCTAAACAATCAAAAAATATATATATTTTGTTAAGGTCAAACTACTAAAAATATATATAATATATTATTTCTTAATTATTCTTTCTTTTATTTATTTTTAGAAACATTTTTGCAAAACCACTGCCCTAGTTTTTATCCTATTGAGTAAAATATGGTTTTCCTTCTATTCACAGAATTTGGAGCTGGTGAAAGTTGATGACATGTCGGATATTATCATCAAACAAGGCAACTAAAAAGCTAATGATAATTCTCATTCAAATGTCTCTGCCTCCTGCTTGTTCGATTATGGTGTGCATATTGTATATGGTTTCTGTCTCATATTAGTAGCTCATTTTTATATTATAATTTTGTAGTGACAATGGAAGATGATTTTTTTTTTTTCATGTGTAAAAAAAATAAAAAACACCCATAAAATGTCTAAACCTTGAATTTCACTTGTTTAATCTCCTGAATATTGCTTTAAACGTGTACTTTTATTCTAGTTTTACGTTTGTGTATAGATAACTGCTTCATCCTTTTAATCATGTGTATATTTTCAGAATAAATAAAATTGTTTTCGACATTGTACAAGGACTACAGTTTGTGTTGTGACTAATGGGACCTTCATCAGGGTGTGTTACTTATTTTAACAATGTGAAGTAGAACAGCCCAGAGCAGTAGGCTACAATGACAGGTCATGTAATGGACTATTTCAGTCCAGACGCCACCTCTGGTGAAGACAAACTGGTTGGTTAGGGTGGTGCTGACTGCGTCAATGCGACTTTAAGACAGTCGAGGAGGAGGAGTTTATTCATCTGAGAGAAAAAAACGCTTAGCATTCTCTAATGTTAATGTTATTTATTGCAAAGGTCTTTTTCATTTATTTTCTTGTTTTTATAGATTTGCACATGAAGTTAAAACAAAGGAGTAAGGGAAGCGGTGTCCGTAAAAAATAAAAAAAAAAGTTAAACTGGTTTATTGTTACAGACTATGGGGTTAATTATGCATGCATCATGGCAATACAATTGACCTACTACTTTTCAGACACAGCTGAGTATGCCGTTAAAATAAAGAAATTAGAAGTGGTTGCTCAAATAAACAGTAATCCTGTACTGCCCTTTACCAGAAAACAATTTCACAGAGGGCTAAGATTGCATTGATACTGTACATGTGTCAACAAGGCCTACAGACCATATATTATATGGAAACGGCAACGCCTTGATCTGACGCCACCATGCGGCTGTATACTATAACGTCCGCAGCGACGGAATTTAGTCTGAGAAGGGTAAAAAAACAACCAGGAAGTTTACCCGAGGAGGAAACGTAATCGCTTAGTGGGTCCAGCATCAAACTGTGTCACTAAATAGGTTTCGAGTGTGCAACCAGCAACCTAGAAGATAATTAATCCATAAATTTGTAATCGAGGGACATTGTTGTCAACAGAATGGATACCGATCCGGTAGGTTTTGATCGATCTATTATTGTTTTTTCGTTTTCTTTATATGGTGTTCGTGATTTAGTCTAACAGGTGGGTTCTTATAACTTCTAACTTTACTGAATTGTACAAATTACTAGTATACTTAGCTTGGGATGGGATATAAATGAACATTGTTCGTCGTGTTCACGTTATCCAACTTAATAGCGTAACTTACAGAGGAAGTTGCTAGAAAAGTGTAGCCGAACAAAATGGCCCATTTAACCTATTGCACTACTAACGTTAACGTTTTTCACCACTGTTGTGGTTTTCATTTCAGAAGTCAAGTGGAAATACTACGTTAAGACGCTGTAATGTTTTAATAGTAGGCTATAGAGAAATAAATTACAGACTGTTCCTGAAATATTTAATATATTAGGCTTATCTAGGCTTACTAACCTGGAGTTATTGAAACTAACAGTTACTGCAGTAGAAATATTGCCCACCATTTACATACTAATTACTCGTACTTTTATCAGCCTTATTGAAGGCTTTTGTTTCAGAATTGCCTCGCACAATGAAATCTCACAACTGATCGTATGGTACACACATTAGAGCATATTAAAATCGTGTGGTGACTGTAACTTACTCCAACAGTTAAGGTACAAAATCAAATAAAGCCTCTGCTTTCCATACTTGGGACGTGTGATTGTCAACAGCGTGATTTGGAGAGCACATCATTTCCTAGGCCTCATATTCGCCAAATATTTATATGATTTGCATTGCCATGTTTGAAGTTATTGGGCTGCCATGATGTAGCCATGGAGGATTGTTTCCATTTACAATGAGATATTTCAGTGTGAACTAGATTTTAAAGAGCTGCAATATTGCATGTTAAAAAAAACTGGTGGAAGATTTGTTGTTGAAATTAGCTAGGCCTAATCAGTTAGGGAACCCAAGAATGTCTTTCCAGTCCTCTCTCTTCCCTTCATAGCTACAGGGCTTGTCATTTGATAGCTGTCACCCATTCAGTGGACCTCATGCATGAGTGCTGGTAGAGACACAGGTTGGTTGAGCAAAAGATAGGAGTGCCTAGTCATGAGAAATATAGCAGGAGGAGAGATGGCAGGCTGATGGTGATGCAGCAAATACCATGCGGTTTCCTGGTAACCGTTTTGTTTATGGTCTGTACAGGACTCGTGGGGCTTGCAGGTTGTACACACAAACACATGTAATGTGTAATGTAACATTACTGTTCTAGTGCCTGTGTTCTATTCTCGCAACTCTAATCTAACTACAAAGAGGCATATGACCAACAATCAATACTATTTCCCAACATTTTCAGATACTGGTAATCGTATTGATAATGGACCAAAAACAGAAAATGACAGCAGATTTGTGTTTGTTTGTTTATTGATTTGTTTGAAATTATTTTGGCAAGGTAGTTGACAAAATGTGACAAGGTATTTAGTTGTTAATACTGTATATTAAGGTCAAACCTGGCAACTGTGTCATAACCTGCCAGCATAAGCAGATGTATGCAGATGTTATTTGTATCCTGTGTGTCCATTAATAAAGTTAGCTAGTAATTAAGTTTTACAAAGCTACAAAGCTGTTTGTTGTTTTTTGTATTTTATTTTATTTTATTTTGTATTTTATTATTTGTTTTAATCTTTTATTGGATGTGTCATTAGTGTATGTAGCCAACGTGTACGTCTTCAGCTGTTATTTGTATTTTACGTGTATTTATTGTCTGTAAGGGCAGCTACTACTATGCACTATGCACTTTTGAGGCCATGACAAATTTCCTCTAGGGGACAATAAAGTATATTATATTATATTATATTTTATGAGGACAATGTTTTATTAATTAAACTAACTAACTATTTTTGTTTGAAACATTTTATTCTAATTTGCAATATTATCAAACAGTAATTATTAACAGGTCAAGGTGTTAGCACATAGTTATTTATACATGTGTTTCATAGAGAATTATCTGAGAGGTAATCGGATTGTACAAGTAAAACCAGTTGCTGTCTACTTGTTATTGAGGAAATGGAAAACATTGCAAGGCTGGAAATTGTTTGGTCTAAAATGAGAAGATCCTAGATTGAAGTTGGGCTGAGCTATGGTGTAAATTTGTTAAATGCCAATACTTTAAAGAACGAATCCTAAAGAAAGTGTCAGTTGAATGTTCTTAAATGCAATCCTTCAATCCTTTTTCTTTGGCTTTCTTTGCCAGGAGCGGGGTGAAGCAGAGGCTGTTCCACAGGACAAGGTGCAGACATTAAAGGAGCAGGTCGATGGGGTCAAAAACATCATGACCCAAAATGTCGACCGCATCCTAGCCAGAGGAGAGAGGCTTGAAGACCTCCAAGGCAAATCGGAGGACCTGCAGGCAGGGGTAGGTCTTACTGCAAAACCCACCATCTTGATTGTTTTGGCATTTATTATTGAGTTGCATCAGTGCACCTCTGAAAACTATAAATAAAGATACTACAGATGAATATAGTTAGCAAGTGTGAGTTGATGTTTTAGATGAGATCTGGGAGTGAGTAATATCATTTGAATTGCGCCTCTGAATGTTGAGGTGTGTTTCAGGTTGAAGAATGTGTAGTGTTAAGAAAATATAGGCTAGGTTGGCTGTAGTACCATACATCTGAACAATCAGACTTGAATTATTGCGAATACAAATAGAATGCTATGAATATGACGTGTGTTGCCAAAAGCCATTAGTCAAAAAAACACCATCTGTATTGGTATCGTCACATTAAACCATCCTTCGCTGTAAACGCAACAAGTTTCTTTACTGATCTTCCCATTATGAGTGCCAGAGTATATTCAGTGTCAAAAGCGCTTAAATATACCTCTAACTATCCTTATTCTATCCTCCTTTCCTCCCTGCTCTAAGAATTTTATGCACTTTGCAGTAAGCAATTATTGACTGTTTGAAGAGTGAATGATAACTTGAAGAGTGAATGATAACTTTTGATTATTGTAATTATTGACTGTTTTGAAGTGTGAATGATAACTTTGATTATTGTAATTGCTAACTGTTTTAAGGAGTGAATGATAAACCTTCAAGTAATGTTGTGCAAATGCATAAGTGAAGTAACCTTATTACATGATGCTGTCCTTATTCTAAGAGAATGTTATCTGCTTGCAAATACTGGTGGTTAACCAGTTCAACTGTCGACAAATGTACTGATTGTAAGTCGCTTTGGATAAAAGCGTCTGCCAAATGCTGTAAATGGAAATGTGTACCTAGACCTCAACAATGGCATTTTTGATGGCGCTGCTGGTCCATATAATAATGCGTTGCCCTGTTGTCCCTCACTAGGCGCAGTACTTCAAGCAGACATCACAGAAAGTGGCTCGCGCCTACTGGTGGAAGAACGTGAAGCTGATGGTCGTCATCGTTGTTATCGTCCTCGTCATCGTCCTCATCATCATCCTGCTGGCCACTGGAGTCATCCCACTCAGTGGGCCAGCGCCCCCTATCGTCTCTCCCTCGGCCAAGCCGTAAACGCGCGCACACACGCACACAGCAACACATTTAACTAATTCTGTAAACGAATAGTACATAGACATGTTCTAAATCATAGGGGTTAGGGGGGAAGCCTCATGACTTCAAAGTTGAATCATTTTTACTGGTGAGATTCATAATTCGTTGTCATTCTTGTTTAGTTTGTTTTATCGTTTCTTTCTGCTGGTATTGAAGTACGCCATACCATTATTTGTGAGAATACTGTGACTCTAATAGGGGGGGGGGTTCCCAACATATCATGAGGCTTTCTTTTTTCTTAGTTCATGAAAATGCAATGTTTTGTATATATTCAATGCTCACCGGCTCGGAAGCAAATACTATCAATTTCCTATTCCATATACTATGACTATTCCTCACAGTACAATTAATACAACACTGACATTCCACTGCATGTATTTAAATGTTGTTGAGAGGCTTAATTGTGCGTTCCATTATGAAATAATGTTAGAAATGTCTAAAGAGTAGTGTGGCTTTGTACTCACAAGCCATAGTTCCTCTGTCCAACCTGTCAATTCATTTTGACATCTTCAAACACGCACCATACAATCTGTGATCCTTATATTAGTTGCATCTTATATGGTTTGCTGCCAAATACTGTGTCCGAAAACGCAGGAAAAAAGTTATATCGCATACCAGCAAAATGTATATATTTCTCACTTAGGATAAGGAATGTATTAATTTATTACTAACTTTGTCTTTCTGTTTAAGATGTTACATTAGCTTGTTACTTGTGTTAAAAGGTTGTATGTGATGAGAGGTGTCATGTTATTTAAACACACCCAAACCACTGTAGACATGCACAGCATATTGCTGTTGTTGGACAGTGAAAAACCTTTTTCCAAGCTCAAACGGTTAGTTTTTCCCTGAAATTAATAAAAAATGTTTGTATTTCCACATGGTCAATTTCAAAAGTTATGACTCAAAATTAAAAGGGATTTAAAAACAAAAACAAATTACAGTTGTGGTTTTCCAACAACAGCAATCTGGTTCTTTTTAGATGTAGCATAACACACAACTCATGTATAGATTTGCACAATTGTGCTATGTTGAATGTCTATTCTTAAAGAGCACAGTCTTGAATCTGTTTTATAAATTTCTTCCCTTCTTGTTTCGGGTGTCCGGCGACAATGTTTTATCTGAGTGGGTTTCTGGAAATATTGCTGTATGTCAATTCCTCCACCAAGAGTTAGACATAGAGCACCATTTTTTTGATTTTGAAAAGCTCTTGTTACAGTCAAAAGGAATATGGTGTTAGGTGAGTTACTTGTCTAACTGTATGGTATGGTAATTGATACGTTGATTTAATAAACATGCTCCATAGGGCTTGTGTATCAGTTTCTTTGGCCGAGCTACATGCAGTATGTCAGTTCCTAGCTACGGTATCAGTGGTCTTTCAGCCAACCAGCTGTGATTATTTATATTCTGCCAGCTGCTTAGCTCAAATAACAAATAAGATTCAGCTACACTGAAATTGTAATACGGAATAATTTAAGTAAATTCCACAACATTTTAAAGGCATAGAAACAATCTATGAAAGTGGTCAGGCTCAAAGTAATTTTCTGTCCTCAAAAGGTAACACATTTGGTAAGAGTTGATGACATTTAAATGTGGATATGATTTTAGAGCAAAACTCTCCTACTCATCTGTCCTAGACTGTTACAATACCACTTGAGCTTGGAAGAGGATACAAATATGAATATGGTTTGTACATAATCAACAGTCTTTCCCAAAGTATATTTTTCGTAGCCAGTGTTAATGTAAGTATATATTCTTTAGAGGCTATTTATTTATAGGTCACTATATTTTAAGTGATTAATGTAATCTTATATAATTGACCAATGAAGGAACCTGATTCATGTACTGCACTTATTGATTGTTAAACAAAATAATCATGGAAGTAGCCTTATACGCCTTAACTAGTCAGTTATTAATTTCACAAGTTTGTTTTGGGGCTGGAGGAACTTAATGTCACTTAAAAATAAAGAGAAGAATACAGTATAATAAGTTAGCTAGTCTCATTTTGTATGACATGATTGACCGATTTCATTTTGAAACACAATCTCTTCATCTCCAATTCATCTGTCCACATCCAAACCCCATTTCACACGTAGCATACTGTGCTCGGCCATGCTCATTTTCTTCTCGCACAAGCTGGCTTCCAGGGGGTGTGGTAACATGTGTCTTTGAACCAGTGGTGAAGGGTATATTAAATGATTGTACAATTTTCAATATGAAGCTACAAATAAATATCTACACATGGATGTGTCATTTTGACATACATCCATAAGATTACTACACATTTTGGACTAAAGGGTGTGACCTATAAATGTTCCTGAACACCATTTAAGACATGTTGTAATTCTGTTGCATGACTTGTGGCTGTAGTTTTGACATGTACAATTCACATGGCTCTTATTGTGATTATGGTTTTGATGACTTCATCTGACTTACAAGAAATGGTATTTATGTAACACATGGGTGGTGTTTTCTTCTTTGCCACAAGAGGGTGACACAGTCTATATAGCACTCAGCACACATATGTGAGAGGGGCATGCGCCCTCTTGTTAGAAGCTGTTTGTGAGTTTGAAACCCACATTTTGTGTAACACTTGTGTTCGAAAAGCAAGGGTAATTCTTTACACAAAGGCATTTCCCATTAAGGGAACTGTTGTTTCGCTTATGGTAACTTGTTCAGGGAATATCAGACTCTGGGTTGGCTTGTTTTAAGTATTTCTCACAACATAATTTGAAAAGTTTAAATATATTTTATCAGCCTTGGGACACCAGGGAAAAGGTTTAAGATAAAAAAAAAAAGGTCAAATAAGAGAAGTATATTTAAATCTAACTATATTTGTTAACCTGTTAAAGTTGACATTGCACATAATGTGAAACTGGCCCAGTTCTCTCTGATGTTGACTCAACAACACAGTCGGCTTTTGCATCGTACCCTTGTATGTCCTGTTTTGTCAACACTGAGACAAAACTTCTATAGGCCTATACTGGGAGTGTATTCACATTAATAGTGTTGTTAAGTTTGTGGGAGAAAACACTGAAAATCCCATTTATTACTGACGGGAAATCAGTCTGGATCCTGACTGCCAGTCATGCGGATGTGACTGATGTGTAGCACACAATGATGGAGAGAGAGCCTCTGTTAAGCGTAGTGAATACAGCCTTTGTCTTTACACAGCACTTCCCAGAAGAAACCCATTGTTGGTATGGCTGTTGACACACAGCAGCTCTTGGTGACTTGGCCACCTCGCATGTATAAAACATTATAGAGTCAGTGATTTATAAATGCCTCCATAATGTAATTTGCCTCTGTACCTTGGTAAAAAGAAACATTTGTTTAGTTTTAGCTCAAATGTATAGTAATGTATTTGTGTATATATATTTATATTTATAAAGCCTACTTGAAATAATAATACATATATCATTATATGTAATAATAATATATAATATTATTAAATAATAACAAAGGCTTGATGTTTGTTTACCTCTAACCAAAATGGAAACTCCGTCAGAGTGAGGCATTAGTCACTATCTGATGAGGTAAGTCATTTTTACCTTCACTTTTGTAAAGAAGTCAATGTAGACAGAAGGGTATTTTTTAAGAACCACCCATTTCACTTTCTCTTGTTGGGATTTTCTTAGCCAACCCAGTACAGTGCCGTCCCTGACCTCATGCAGTGACCTAGAAGCATGATGGTTATTGTATGGCTAAATTTCCCTTTTAACTAAAGTAATTGGTTTAAAGTGAATTACAGTAAATGCAACAAAAGATCATAGGACTGCATCGCCTGTTGCTGTTGACCTACACTGATGTTGCTGTTTCCACTCTGTAATTACCCTTAACCTTCCAATCTACACAAATGTTGTCATGGAAGTGTAAGCTACTTTTTTAGCAATTCCAAGTCTAAAGCTGTGTTAACCCTAAATTGACATGTCCACACAGTTGACATGGTATCTATCTGTTGACATGTCCACAATTTTCCAGTTTGTACTAAACTGAAGACAATTCAAGTGTATTTCCTTCGACTACACTAAAGGTCATACTCCTCAACTAATCCAAACAGTCATTCAGATATATGAACTTTTAAAGAATGCTTGGAGTTGTTGATATTTCTGGGTATTTTGGATACATTTCAGAAATACATTTTTAGTGGTTTAAAGTTTGTTTACATTTTCTTGTACTCATCACACATTCATAAAGTTATCTGAGAAAGTGAGTTCTGATTTTAGGATGGCGTTTGTTATGTAAGGCAAATAGGCCTACTTATCTTTTCATGAGTAGATTGTGTTCAAGTCTTAAGATTTAGTGTAGCTGCATTTACACGGTTCAAGATTTTTAAAAATAATATGTAGGTCTACTGCACCAGGACATGCAGCAGAGATTTAAATATACACCTAGTAGTGTTCAAATGTCCAACAGTTGCCTGATATCTCAGTCTTCTAAACTCTCCTGACTCAAAAATACCAGTAATGTCTTGACTAAAATGGCACACCCAGTTTACCATATTTTAAGCCCACAACGGAAGACAAAGAACACTTTCGCAAAATCACTTTCTCCAGAGACTACACCTGGCTGAATGGTGTTCAACCCTACATAGGAATCTGGGGAAATTTGGCGGTTACTGTAAGTTTTAATGGGTGTTGAAACTGCGTGCCTATGCCTATACTGTATGAGTCCCGCAGCCATGGATGTTACGTCAACGGCACGTCAGCCAGCCTGAGCGTGGGGTGGGTGTCACCCTTGAGCAAGCACGGTGTGAAAGTAAAGTCGTGCAGACACGCAAAACAAAAAGCAACAGGCAGGCAGTTATAGTATTGAGAGAAACAAGTGAGCCGCGAAAAGTTTACAACAGACGTGTGAACGGGAGTTTCAGAAGTAAAAAAAAAATAATGGTAAAGTTTTCTTTTGAACTCAGGTGCCGTTTCAAATAGACTATAAGCTGTATGACTCGGTGACGCGCGACCAACGTAACCGTGCTAGACGACAGCGTTTTTAACGGGAGAAAATGGTAAGTGCATTTCATATTTACGCATAACAAATATGTGTAACGTGCTGAAATTAAACGAGAGCTAGGCTATCATATGTGAATCTAATTGTGATTCGTCTCTCTAACAACCTCACCGCATTTGTCAGCATGTTTTCACTTTCGTTAGGCTCAACTCGCCTCTGCGGACATTATTCATGAGGCCATAACAATTTATCTTCTGTAGACTACTAAAGTAAACTAAAACGTTTTTAACTAACATTAAATGGCATATTATTATTACACAACAGTGAATGATTTGCACAGTAACCTACAGCAACCAGGTATAGCCTACCTACTAAAAGGAAAAGTGTTTCCATTTACAGTAAGCCTACTATTTGTAATTCACTTAAAACAAATCATCCTATAATTTCCAGGGTATGTTTTAGATCCTCATTCAGATAGGAAGGAGGGTAAGTGAAGGAAGGAAGGGAGGATTGAATGAGCTGGGGGGGACTCGAGTGGGCAACAGTTCCTGAATCAACACATCTGCGTTTCCATTTTGAACATTATTGTTTTACTTTTACATTTAGACTAATTTATGGCATACATATAAATTTACTGTAGAGGAGACTGAACAAAGCAACAGATTTCAGTTGTTTAGTTCTGTAACTTGGTTTCCTGTTGGTGTCACCATCAGCATCAGAAGCATAACTTCTGCAACTTCTTTTCCTCTCCTGCCTCAGAGGACAAAGGGTTTATAGCAACCTGTCAGGAAACAAATCATTCTATTTTCAAAATATCCTGCTTAATCTCTTATCTGTCCTGTTGGGGCCATTTGTTTTCTTGTAGAAAAGGGCTTTGTTGTTAAAGGCAAATGCTGCCATTTGTCAAGGACTAACAGAGGTTACTGTAAACGGTTGCAAAAACTGGAAAAACATACTCCGCTTGCCCTTGCATATCTATTTCTTTAGATGACGTCTCTCACTAATGACAAATAAAACATGTTTTTATTTGATATTTATTTGCTAGTATTCCTTAGTTCCTAGTTTTCCTTCCTAGAATACTAGGAAATGTCCTACATGGAGTTAGTACAATGCCCCCAAAATATTGACTTGCCATGTCATCTTAGTAACCTGGCGTGCTTGTACAGAAAGCACTTAATAAAAATTCAAGCCTTACTGGTATTACTGATATGAAGTGTATCTTTAAAAGCCTTCATTAAATCCTGTATAAACTCCACAACAGGTCTGGGAGGGTGTTTTTATGTTTCTTTTCATATGTTATGAGACACTATATTTGTATTTAATTTATTTTTTACCAGTGTATTTTGAGGTCACAATTAAATTAGATTATTGAGTGTCACAAAATGCAAGAATTGTAACTTTGATGCAGGTTTAGTATCACAATACTCGATGCCATGGTAAAACAAGGAAAACGCGGTAGCTTAAAGTCAGATAAATTAAATCTTCAATTCTTTGTGACGGTCTGAATTAGGGGTGTGACGGTTCACAAATTGTCCCCCTAGTTACTCAATCAACTCATTAACCAAATATAAATGATCATTGGATTCAATTAGAGCAGACACCGGCACACTCAGGCCTCAATACTGTGAGCCCTGTTAAATCTAAACACGACTTAGAACCTTACCATCCATCTGAAGTAGACTACACATCTCAACATGCAGCACATTGCCGTGATCAAAGCGTTTCCAGAAGAGATAAGGAAAAAAGTAATCAAGATATATCAGTCTGGAGAGGCCTACAAAGCCACTTCCAAGGCTCTGGGACTCCAGCGAACCACAGTGAGAGCCATTATCTCCAAATGGAGAAAACTTGTGGATAGCGGTGAATCTTCCCAGGAGTGGTCGGCTTGCAGTTTGGTTGCAGTTGTTGCAGCTAAGGTGGAACAAGCGGTTATTAAGTACAGAGGGGGCAATTACTTTTTCACAAAGGCCTAGTTGGTGTTTAAGTCAAATTCTTAAATAAATTATCATTTACAAACTGTTTTTTTTGTCTTATATCAGGCCTACATTTTGTATGGAGATCTGAAACCTTTTAGAATGACTAAAATGCAAAAATGGAGAAAATACTTTTTCAAGGCACTGTATGTATATTTTTTCTGTAATTTATCTTTGCTACTTTGTCATGAGGTTATCCTTCCGGGGCTCAGTTAGGCCACATTACATATGGTAGCTCTGCTCAGCTCAGATAACAACTTTAAAGTCATATCAACATGTGTTCACTGCCCTATGTAACACAGAGCATTGTAAAGTGTGCCAATATGTCACTTTGAGTTTAAGTCTTTCTGCTGTGCGCCACATGGTGCAGCTGGCTAGTTTACTACTGCCCCCTTTTGGCAATTTGATAGCAGAAAATATTTAACGGAACCGTTTTTCATGTTACGATATCGAAAAGATGCATCAAAGTTTCGATGCATCATGCAATACTACTATTTCTTTACTACAGTATTTCAATGGTGTGCACTACAGGCCTTCTAAATCCCATCACTCACAGCACGTGGAGCGGGCAGAAAACGCGAGCAAAAACGTTCTGCGTGCAGTGTGCACACGGCGTAATCGTTCAGAGAAACGTTAACTTTACATGAAAGGACATAATAATAGCTGTCAATTCACTGTATTATCACCAATCAAAATGTTCAACAGCCCTCTACAAGCCAAGCTAGCTGGCTCTGACCTGCACCTTTGCTGACCTTTGAGAAGTTTCACCTGGCTAAACTGTATGAGACTAACAGAGCGGTCTCAGAAGGCCTAGGTCTATTTTATACTCCACAAAAAAACATTTATCATTTTAATTTCTTCCTCCTGCTCTGTTTATCTATTGTGTTTGTGCAACTCATTTTGACAAAAATAACTTAATTACCCTAATAAATGCAATATAGAGCTTAGGGGTGGCTTGCTTGACATAATTTACATGTGGCAAAATATTCCCACGGTAACGTTACACGTGACACGATCTTGTAATGGGTGATCTTGTCTGCAATCTATTGTGAAATGTGCACGTGATGCCATTACGCTAACAAGACAACAGATTATGCGATGGAATGTTGTGTAATGTGAGCAGGACACCAATTTGGGGATTTTGAGAGTCACACAGTGTGCACTTGGCTTAACCCTCCTAATTTTCACTGATCAGGCATGCACATGACCTTATTTGTCCAATAGAAAGGCCAGAACATATGTCTGTGTGCTTTAGAGAGAGATCAGGTTTCCTGTATTTATTTTTATGTACAATATATCACCACATGTTGCTAAAAAATATTGCCAGATAAATATGATATTAAATCTCTCATGTTGCGCATAATCCAGCACGTTTTCCATGACTCAACAAACCGTGTCTTAAAGGGATATTGACCTTTTGTTAAACCCTGGACCCTCAATATTAAGTCCTCTTTCTGACCCCTTGTATGCGATAGACCAGAAACATAGATTTCAATTGTATCTCAAAAACATACTTCTAACATGTCTGCAAAAGTGATAAGGCAATCTCTACTGGTAGTGTGTATTATCAGTCTCAAGTTACTTTGGTTTATTTTGGTGGTATTTAATTTAATGAAGCTTTATTAGCAATTTTAGCAATATTCCCACTAGGTATAATGTGATAACAATGCCATGCCTGTTGTTTGGGCAGGAGAACGGAAAAAGACACCTGCAGAAGGTCCAGGATGAGGTGGAGGAGGTCAAGGTCATCATGATGGACAACCTGAACAAGGCCGATGAAAGAACCGAAAAACTGCAAGACCTGGAGAGCCGAGCAGACAAGCTACTGGTGACGGTAGGTGGAGCTAGGTCAGAAATGTCATCTAGGTAGCTAAACAATCCTTTGTTTAGTGTCGCAGCCAACCCTATCTACTCCTTTCTACAAGGTCATTAATCGGAACAACTGGCATGTTGCGTGTTACTCCAAGTTAGTTAACGCAGAGGTTCCTTACTGTTTCCTGAGTCCAGGGAATACACTGAGAAATGTCATATTGATGTCTATAAATAATCTTAGGTGGAGCGGGGGGGGGGAAACAAATGTACAATTTACATCCTGATTGTGTTTTATGAGGATATATTTTTAGAAAGGTATTTCCTTCTTTTCATAAGATGAATGGAGCGAGCTGGTCTCACTGGGTATTACTGAGTGAGTTTAGAACATGTCACAAGGTCCTTGTCCATCCTGGGGTCACTTGTATAGGTCACATTTTTCCCACATCTCTCCACTGGCCTGTTACATCCCACTGTATTGGGGCTGTCAGGGTCTGACAGGATAAACAGGTCTGAAAGTTTTGTCTGCTGTGGAATGATGTAATAGTGTGCCTTTTTTTGTAACCAAAACAACAATGCTGGTTGGCAATTGGCGTTGGCTGGATGGGAAGTGTGTGATTCTTTACAGGAGTGCAACAAGATCAACGTATGTTTTTCATATTGTATACTTATGGCAGAGATGCGTAATTACATCTTGAATTTATGCTACATTTTAGACTGTCCACACCTAACACCTGGATGTGACTTTTGTAGGGATATACTGATCACTAATATTGTAATAAGATCGTCCAATACCAGGAGAAACACAGTCATATGTCTGTACATGTTGGGAGGTCAGGGACACTGGGCCAATGGTGTGTAAACAGACTCACATAACAGAGTTCAGGTCTGCTTAAGTGTCAGATCTGGATGCAAACTATTTTCTCCCTAATTCCCCTATGAATGCTGTATTTTCTGGACTAACCCTTTAATTACTGTGTTGTCTGTTTTTGTGCTTTTTCAGAGTAACGTGTTTAAGAAGACTTCACATAAGGTAATGACACAGGAGAGACGGAAGAACAAGAAGATGATAGTGGTGGGGATTGTTGTTGGAGTTGTGTTTTTAGCCCTCCTTATTGGAATTATAGTGTACTTTGCCAGCTCCACATAACCGTAATTCACCAGACGGATGTCTCTAAAGGCAATAAATTGACAGGACATATTGGAGGAGAAGTAACATTGTGGCAACTATGGGTATGCTAGGTTTAAACCACTCAGTCTGGGATTTTTCTTTGCTAATCTGGCTCACTCATGTAAGTCTTTGATTGATATGGAACCATACTGGGAACATGCACCAGTTCCCATGCCTGGTGATTTGACTATCTGAATTATCTAGTGTGTTTAATTACTGTCCAAACTATTGAAAATCTATTGAAAGTGTGTTTTTGACCATGTGAAATTGCAACAACCTCCTTTCCTTTTAAAAACGCTTCCATATAAGGATTACGTTAAATCAGGTCTAAATATACTCTCAAGAATAATATGAATGAATGAATGAATGAATGAATGAATGAATGGACTGTGAAGTAAGTGTAGTTATCTATTTCACAGTCCCTTTACTCATATTCACTCCAGATATGACTATATAAAAGTATAGTATATTCATATTGTTTAAAGTTTATTAAGTCAAGTAAAATGGCAGAGCCACTATACAAAAAAAGTAATTTGAATAAAAAAATAGAATAAAAGCACATATACACTATAAACAACAAATACAGTAAGGGAAACAAGAAATACAGGACGGAATATGGGTTATGGGGGTGTGATGTGTTTTTTTTTTTTTTTTTGCAATGACGGTGATGAAGTGGAATGTGTAGTGGTAGCCTACCTAGCTTCAGCAGTTCAGGAGACTGATGGCTTGGAAAGGAAGGAGCTGTCTCTGAACCTGCTGGTTGTGGTTCTCAGACACCTGTACCGTCCTACATACAGTAGAAGTGTAAAATGTTTGTAAAATTATATTTTTAAAATATGAATACAAATGTATTGGTGCCGGTATTAACCTAAAAAAAATCTGGTTCCAAATGCCCTCTAATGGTTGAAATGCATAGTACAGGGCTTTCTTGCTTTGGCTTGTTAGTGACACATTTTGTTGAAACTAGATAAAATTGGTTAAGAAAACCCAACTAAATGTACTACACTGCCAAGTGATATTTGCGTATAGCTGATGGATGTGAGCAAATGTAAGCTCTGGTTTCAATCTACAGTGATAGCGTCATCCCTCACTATGTGTCACACTTCATACAACCTAAACTTAGGTCATAATGATCATTTAATGCAACTTTTGTCTGTAGTGGCCTCAAATGTAATGTGAAATGAAATAATGCATTTCTGTGTGTAAAATTGATTTGTGTGTTTTATATGACTTGAGAATAGAAGAAAAGCTTAATACCCCTTTCAGCAACTTCTCGGCCCAGCCTTTCCAGTCATGTCCAGTCAGTCTCTTAATAAATCACTTGCTTGTCCTGTAGACAGGGTCATACTGTGGATACAGTGTGTTTTGCAGGTGGAACTTGGTGAACTGGAGTCCCCTCTCTATGACATGATTTGGAAGAGGGGATTATTGGCTGGAGTAAGGTCGATTTCTGGGCACATCAAATTATGACAGAAGGTGATCAAAACCATTGATAGTAATAACTCAACAAATATACACATATTCAAGTAAGTATCCTTGAATGCCCTCTTTTGCCTCAACTGCTCTGTAACCATTTTCCCAGCCCAATTTATTGATGACGCCAGCTCATTGGGCAGATGTGTCAACTCTGTCATTACTAACACCATGCATAATGGGTGGATACAGAGGAACCTCATCAGACATTGAACCAGGCAACTCCTCTGTGACTTAATCATTAAAATTTGAACCAGCTGACTCTATGGCAGCCTTAGGGGACTCAACATAATCTGTTACTGCTTCAGCACTGTTTCCTTGTAACACAGTACTGATGGTCTCTTCAAATTGTTGATTTATTTCTGACTCTGGACATCATTGACTTAAATTTACGCCTCTTTCACCACCGTGATGTCATTATTGCTACAAGTGGTGCAACAGTTCAAGTTAAAAACTGGCTTACTATATGTCAGTGTCTCTCTCTTTTCTTCTGGGTTCTCTCAGCGTTCTCTTCATCATTGTTTGAAATTGTGCTAGAGAATGTCAGATGGTTCAAGAAACCAGACTGGATAGGAAGCACCTGTCTTTTTTTTCTTTAACGAGGAAGCAAATAAACATGAGTACTTCTCATTAATGAAACTGATGTTCATCCTTGAGTCCTTCCTTTGATTCATTTTCTCGTATCCTAGTTCCATCCTAGGATGCAAGAAAATTATACTAAAAACATGAGGATGGAGGAGATTGAAGGAAGAGGAATTTATAAATTGAAATATCCTTCATTAAGGCATTACTTTAAAGTGCCATCTTTTTATAGGTAACCTGTGTGCACTTAAGAGATCTGTCTATATTTTCGAAACTTTATCAATTAAAATGTTCTTAATAAAACTCACTAAAGATAGCGTATTATGTGACATTTATGGTTTATTTAAACCGCAAATGTAACCCAAGACTTAAAAATATTGTTATAGATTTGAAAGGGGTGGAGAATGTATGTGCTTTTAGCAAAGTCATAGTGCTCTTCAGCTTGAGCTTCCTCACTCAAGGATGCACAGTAAAGGAAATGAGAAGCACCCATGATCTCATGGTCACCAACAAATCAATATTAGTTCAATGTCAGTGTCAGCACCCATGTGACCTGTTGGCCTTCATCAACATTTTAATGTTGATTCAATGAAACTATGACATTTCAGTCAAAATCAAAACTATGGTTTGGGTGAAGACGTTACGGTCAAACTTAAATATCTGTAGATGTTCTGTTTCATGTAACGTTGATTTTGTTCTTTCTCTTCTTTGGTATGCCAGGAACGTTGTCTTTGCTAAAACTCCTGTTTCATCATGAACTGTTTTTTTGTTGTATTCTCAATAAAGCGTCGAGCCAAGCTCTGCAGCAACTTTGCCTCGCTTCTGTGTTCTCCTCCATCTAGCACCTGCTCTCACACCTAAGCACCGTTACAGTGTGTTTGTGTTTGTTTGTTGTTGTATTCTGTCCCTGACAGTAATTTAATACATTTAGTGTTTAGTGCTGAAAGTGTTTAAATATAGCATACATTCCCACACTAAGTTTTCATTAAAATATCTTGATTAACAAGTTCCAGCAACATACATCATGCTTTAAATTTTTCGAGGGAGGAGTTTAGATGCAAGGAAATAAATTAGGACATGCAATTTAAGAAATGAGACGCACTCAATGTCGAATCCTAGATAGCAAGGTGACATTGAGACAATGTTGAGTTTTCATCAAAACCATAGTGTTGATTGTGAAATTTCATAATTGAATTGAATCAACATTGATTAAAGATTGATGAAAGCCAACAGGCCCCATGGGTGGTGACACTGACATTGAACTAATATTGATTTGTTGGTGACCATGAGATCATGGGTGCTTCTCATTTCCTTCACTGTGCATCCTTGAGTGAGGGAGCTCAAGCTCAGCCACATTATGTGACTTTGCTCGAAGCACACGTAAAATCGCCAGAGGGTCCTCGCCGCCTGTGCCTGGCCCTGGTCTGGCCGCCTGAGGGGTCTGGCCAGCACCACCGGTCACCTGAGGGTTCACGCCGCTGCAGCCTTTATTTAGTGTTGATGCCGTAAACTGACAAGCTAGAATGTGGATTAATTAATAGCCTGCGCACATTTGATTAACCCACTAGATTTATTCAATTAAAAATAAAACGGCTGATTAACTGTGCTTCTCTGAAAAGCACAATTAGGCTATACAATATTATGGAGTGGTTGTATTAGTATTTAGGCTATCACCCAATGCAAACTAACCAATGGAAAATAGCTGAAAGAGGTTCTACAATTTTATCACTATGTGGATTTGTTTCCTATTAGGCTATAATAGCTCCTACCTATCAACGGTAAAATAAGGACAACGCAGGAGGAAAGGACATTAAAACTATTGGAGTTTTAATGTAAGAGATATATACTTTGTTGTAGGGTTGTTCAAAAAGGTATTCTTATGATCAAATAATGTATCATATATGCAATATAGGCTTACTACTTGAAGTAGATAACATTAAAGGTGTTACGTGTTGTCTTATGGCTTATTCTTACTGTTAGCATGCACCCTAATCAGTGATATGTGATGTATCAAACTTTAACTGACATATGCAGTAATATACAAAAGACTCAGCTATGTGATTACTGACCTGTGTGGTTGGCCTTTCATTATAGAGTGGTGGTTGGTTCGATAAATAGACAAAGCCAAGTATTGATGACTGTATGGCAACTTGCAACTTGGGTCAACATCCAGAGAGGAATTAGACTAATGCAGTCTACTTGCAGGACACACTATTGCTCCTCAGAGACAGCCTTTAAGAGACTAGAAAAAGAGACAGAGACAAACATGGAGGTGTTAAGTCTGCCATAGATCGTATGTTTATGATCCAACAGTGACTTGAGGCCTGTAGTATTTCCTGTAAATGTCCCCTGGGAAGACATCGGTCAGTTAAACTGGAAAGGCCATAGAATTCCTGCCAAACCTTGAAACCTGAAACATGGCCGTCTACCGCATCTCCTGTCCTGTCGACACCCACACATTACCATTCTGTTATCCCATAATCCACCACTGAGACCAACAGCATACACTATAGGGCTGTCTCTGCACTGTAAATCATTTCTAAACTTCAGCGTTACAGGCCTGTAGAGTTTGTCACATATACAGTCCACCCCTGCTGTACTAGACTTGCACTGTAACCTATATTTGCAAGGTCAGAAGATATAACATCTTCAGGATTTAGCCACAGTCATATTCAATGGAGATCTTTAATAAAACAGACAACACCTGTTCTCATGTAAACAACTGGGATTGAATGTTGCCTGTGGGAATGAAAGGCATCCCTTTTATTGGACCATGCTTTAGATGCCTTGTTTAGTAGCATTTGACAGTATATGCAGTTTATTTTTGCTAATTTAGGACTACAAGTAAATATTAGCACATACTGTATTTGAATGTAACATTTAATGGTCCTCAATTTGTGTCCAGAATTACCCTCATGGTTGAAACCAGTGTAACAAAAACATTGTTTTTTGGTTTGAACCTCAGAGCCCATGCGACCAACACTTTTGCGGACAGTTGTGTGTCTTGGGCAGAACTTGGGCATCTGGGTGCGCTATAGAGGCGTGCACCTTTAATATAGTATAGGCCTACATTATGTTCTTTTAGCTGTTTGAATATGTATTTACATAATTTGGTTATTCACAGACTATATGAAGTGATTGACATGGTAGATAGAAAACTCAAGTTTTATTTGCCTGCACTGTGATAAAATGACAAATCATGCGACCGATGTGTGCTTCTGTTTGCGCTTCTGTCAAGCTGTCTGTCATCCTATGAATATTGATAAATTCATTCAGATGAAGAGAGTCTTCCATGGAAGAACATGGAACCCTTTACAGTTTCTTGGTTTGTACCCATATAGGAGCGGTTCAGTTCATCATAACTTAGCCATTCATTTAACACTGTTACACATGTTCAATATCACTGTCAGAGTAGTTTCTTCCAAGTTTCCCGGACCACTAGGCTATTATCACGTAATTACGAAATTGCTCTGCAGTATCTCTTTTAAAAATGTGTGGGTCTTTAAAATAACTGCCTTGTGGAAGCCTGTCATTGAGAGTGCACCATACAGCTAGTATATCTAGCCTCCTCGTGAACCCACAGGATTCACTAGAGATTTAATAATGAGGAGACAGTAATGCTTCCTCTGGCAGGACAAGTATCTATTAATCTACAGCCACTTATAGGAGACAATAACTGTTGTCTTTATCTACTTAAAGACAGCAGGCATTAAGAACAGAGAAACACCTCTGTACATAAATATTCACACTATTCAAATCAACATCCCTGAGAGAATATCGTCAGGCCAGTCAACTAGGTGAAATATCGTGTTTCCTCATGTCAGTTCCTCGTTAATGGGCTTTTTCCATTCTCCCTGTTTGTGCTGATGAAAAAGAAAAGCACATCTACTTAATTAAAGCGCTCATTTCCTAACTATGTCCTATTAAGGATGTGTTATCTAGCCACTTTCACTATTGATATTTCACAACCACGGTAGTCTCATGCAATGAATAAACATCCAATAAATTCTAGCCTATAATTTATCTTTGCTCGGAAGCAGCCAACAATGTTTTTCAAAATTATTATTAGCCTTTTATTAGTAGCCTCCATTGTGCATATATGCTCTATTGATGTTATAGTAATGAAACGTGACCATAATGCATGGGCACACATGAGTTGTTTTCATTTTTAAATATTGGTAATAAAAAAAAAAGTTTTCCCATTGACTTACATTCTGTAGACAGAACACATAAACATGCTTCCTTTATACCAGGCTGCAATTTGATGTCACCATTTATAATGTCTGTATATCGGCAGCTGACACTTTTACAAATAAACATTTCTTTAAGTTGCAATCTGTTCATTTTGGCAACACCTATATTAAGTAAGTGATTCATTTGAAAACCAAACACCTGTGGGCCAAAGGGATCTTCTACTATAGTATTTAGTTTGGTTATGGCAAGAGGTTCTCATGACTGAAGTGACATCAAATCCTACCCTAGGGTTAGGTTAGGGTTAGGTTTAGCATACATTTAGCAGAGATTAACCTGTTAGTAGGAACTTATTAAGATCATTATTAGTTTATTACTCAGAATAAAAATCTTGCACAGTATAGTATTTGTGTGTGTTAGCTTCAACTAATAACAGTTCTGCCTCTAGTCCATATACAATTTCACATTTTAATGTTTTCTGTTTTTTGTGCTTATTTAAAAAAAAGAATACTTACTATAAACATTTTACATTTAAAACACAATGCAGTGACTCAGTCATAAATCAATCACTCAAACATAAATCTAGGAAATATAAATCTAAATACCTTTATCAATATGTATTTTCTCCAGACCAGATGTGAAGTTGTTGTGTTTGAAGATAAGGTGGATAGGAGCGAACAACACAGTTAAGTATGCTTCCTGAGGTTTACTCATCTATCCATCTCAACCAAATCCTTGCAGGTGTCATATGAGCACATCAAAGGCTATATTTGTACTCAATACTCATTTTTAGCCTCCTGTACCAGGGGTGTTGCTAGACATAAAGCTTTACTGGGACACAGGCTCCTCATTAATCAAATCACACAATTGTATTTTTGAATGTGCAGGCCATGGTGTAGGACCCGGACCACAATGTGTGCGCCTCAGCTTGTATATTGGGTTAAACTGAAAAAAAACTTCAAAAAGCTGCATCACTGTTTTTTCCCCCTTCCCTTAGTCCCGTCGTGTTCCTCAATCCTGATTCTTGTTTTACGCACTGATAGACGAATTGCTGTGTGCGCTATGACATACACAATGACGTGCATGGATAGCTATAGGCCGTGACGACAAGGTGCGCGCCTCAGCTGGTTCATACTCGAACGTGAGATTTTACTGGGGGTCTAGCGGTGCCCGTGTCCTGAGCTGGTGCACAAGATAGTGTCTTTGGGGCTTGAATTTGTAACTGTAAAGTTTGTATTTGCTTAAATTATTGACTTCCTTGTTCAGTTAAAAGCTACTCTAGAAAATTAGCAAAGGGCTGCCAGCTACGGTAAATTGTGCTGAAAAGCGCAGTCATACCAGTTTCCAGCACCAAACTGACTCTAAAGGGAAAGTAGAGACAGGTACTGTAGATGAATAGTACAGTACAATACTATAATTAATCCATAAGCACTTTCAATATAGAAAACTACTTATAAAAAACTACTTATGAATATAGTATGAAATGATGTCTAATTCAGGCTTATGAATTTATAATAAATTATATTGAATAATGTTTTTAATGATGCAATTATGAGGGGTATTCATTTAATACTTTTGCATTGTAAACCTATATCACCAGTGAACAGCCATCATCGTTTTTCTCGCTCAATATTGAAACTGTAGTGGTCTTACATTTACACTTTCATTGGATTGTGAAATCCTTAATAATCTGTCAGTCTTTATACCTTTATACCAGTGTATATAAACTTTGTTGAAACTCTACATACTACTACATGCTTCACACAAAGAGGGTGATTAGACAACTCTATTATTAAAATATGAATAGCGTTATTTACCAAAATGATCTATTCCGTAAAATTAGCGTGAGCCTTTCCAACATGTATGTATATCACATCATTATGAAACAACAAAACATCAAAACCACAGTACATTACTTTGCTAGAATGCAAGACATGGGTCAAAATGACCTGCACTTGATATGGACTGTCACAATATTTCACATATAATTTAAGGTAGAGTCCTCATCTGATGTTTTCCCATATTTGTGCTTAACAGAACCTCATATTATTTAAATGCCTTAACCCAACCTATTTTTCCTATACCTTTTAGTAACATGTACCTAAAACCTCCCATTAGAACAGTCAATAGGACATACATTGAAATTGAAACAATTGTTTATGATGATGAAAAGTGTGTATTTTATCACCATTCAAATCTAAATCCACTGTGTTTTGTGTGTGTGTGTGTGTGTGTATACTATAAGTGTGTGTGTGTGCGCACGTGTGTCATTTTGGTCATTAGATCAGACTTTGACCTGTGCTGTTGTTATGAGATAATCAATGTTGTTATATGTAATGTATTGGCTCACATTAATATGAAATTCATCAGGTACTGTATATTTGAAATGCATTCACACATGGACACACAATTACATGATCACACATATATGCACACATTATTACTGAGATGTCAGACCTGTGTTGTAAATGGAATGGCAGATGGATCGTGTTCCCCAATGTATGTTGATAATATTTCAGCGCTGAAAATTCAAGATTCCCATCTGCCATTCATTGGTCAATGATTGAGATTATGTACATGTTTCCTATAGGTGGCGCTGTATGAATTTATAAGGATTTATTTAGCACAGGAAGATGGAGAAATGTGATAAATTGTAGGCCTCTATCTTGAATTATATTTGAGATAACACATTTGATATGCATCTAAATGGGTAAAATCATGAATTTCCCATTGTAAGTCAATGCGGGTCATTTTGACCCATGTTACGTAAACTAGCGTTATAGGTATGAAATCACATTTTCCTCCAAAATAAATAAAGTTGTCAATGAAATCTAAAGTTACACATATTTCAAACAAGTTTTTTGAGGATTACATTAAATATTATAGTGTGATGTGTTTCTGTTCTAAAGTTCAGCAAGAAAAATTACCCATGTCGCGCATCCTAGGGTTAAAAGTCTAGGCTTGAGAAATGTTAAAACATGATATGATGTAAGACATGATATAAGACAGCGCCATGGTGTGTATCGCTTGATAGCTGTTTTACTGTTACAGCTTCCTTTAACAGCAAACTTTCAATCCGTCCTTCACCTTTCAATAAGTTAATAGTTCTAATGTGTGAAAATTGATTTCTAGGAACCTCTTCCATCCTCCTTCTCCAGCTCTCCGTTCATTCACTTGCTTTACTCGTTGCATTCTAGAAGTGATATAGAGCCTTGTTGCTATGGGGGGCTACATTGATTGATTATTTTCTTCCACATAAAGCTTCAGTTTGCATAAACTTTGCCATCCAAGGAAACTGTACTTTTCTGAAGAGTAAATCTCACACGAAAGCCTTTTCCAGACAGCTCAGTAAAAAGCTTGTGCTGAACAATTAAAAAAGGGAAGTATTCTTCTCCTCTAAGGCTCCATTTATCTAAGTACCACATTATCCTAGCCATGCATCTGTCAAGAGGTGAATGAAATGATACAAAATGCCAAGTGCTGTTTAACACCAGAGTGATCTCAGCTGTGGATTTATTGCATTGCATTGCATTCAGAAAGGTTTACTGATTAAAATGCCTAGGGAATTGGTTACAGATTCAATCTTTACCACAGTTATCACATATTTTTAATCATGTACACTCATGAAATATGGAGATTCAAATATTTTCATTGGTACAGAATGAGTCACAGTACATTATTCTACATAGGTAAACATGGCAATGTTGGCCTATCTGCAGCTATGCCACTAGGTGTCATACAGACCAAGAACCACTATTTTTGGGGTAAATTGCATATAGGACCTTTGAGCTCACCCAAAAACAAACTGCTGATATATTCTTGTTTGGCCGTTTGCTTTGGAAATCCCAGAATATCAGTGAATTGAGATATTTTCTTTCATGGTGTCTGCTTGCACAGTACTTTATACTGGAGTTCTTTTGCTACTAAACTATGGTGCAAACATCAAAATTTACTATTTTGTATTGTAATGTACACTCACCTAAAGGATTATTAGGAACACCATACTAATACTGTGTTTGACCCCCGTTCGCCTTCAGAACTGCCTTAATTATACGTGGCATTGATTCAACAAGGTGCTGAAAGCATTCTTTAGAAATGTTGGCCCATATTGATAGGATAGCATCTTGC
>JAODLI010003035.1:0-10150 GCA_027575585.1 Percopsis omiscomaycus
ACACACACACACACACACACACACATACATTGCTGAAATATACTCTCTCCACCCTTCTTTCCCTTCTGTCCTTCTCTCCATATCCAGAGCAATTTATAGTAGCCTAAACTAATCTTTCTTTTGCGACACACACACACACACACACACACACACACACACACACACACAAGTCCCCTTTCACGGCATCAGTGTCGATGTGACTTACAGCTCTGGTATGTGTGAACTGTTCTATACTGTATATGGGTAACACACGACAGACACGACTGCACCATGTACAGTACCTCTTTTGCTGAGAGTATACTTTATGCATTCAAAACATCAGAGAAATCTGATGATATGGCCGACTGAGGTCTCTTCACCCAAAGAACCAGGGTTACAAAGTAACCTGAATGTTACATACTTTTGGGGCGAGCACATAGAAGTAGCCGGTCCCGTTGGCTCGGCAGATAAGCTTGCACTTGTCCTTGGGGGAGATGCCAGAGTACTTGGGAACCCAAACCACAGAGGGGCTGAGTCTGTTGGTGTTCAGGTTGAAGCCGTTGAACGCCTCACACTGCTCCTCGCGGAAACTCTTTCCTGCGGGACAGAAAGACAGCTCTTACACTCGGGGTCTCTGTTGTCGGGTGACAACAAATGGTTAAAGGCTTTTTGGGCTGGTTTCCCAGACAGGGATTAAGCCCAGTCATTGACTAAGGATAATTTTCAATGGATTTCTACATTTGATTTTTATCTGTAGTCTAAGAATAGGCTCCCTGTCCAGGAAACTGGCTCATTGATCTAAGTTGCTTTGATCGATGCAGGGGTACACAGAGAAATTAGTCAAGTAAAAGATTTATCTTTAAGTTAAGATATCCAAAATACTGAAATAATGGCTCATATATATGACTCAATGTACCTCATAATACCTAATTATCTGTAGTTAAAGTACACAGTGGATTGTCCTTTTGGATCTGAACAAAGTTTGGCCCTGTTTACATCCATTCTAGATGGTGTATCTCTATAGGAGAATCTATAGATTATCTAGCGAGGGGTGGACTAATATTACAATTAGGTCATTTAGCAGACGCTTTTATCCAAAGCGATTTATAATTACATTGTTCTATTACATGGAGCAGATAGGGGTTAGGCATCTTGCTCAAGGATGCTCACAGGTAGGCAAACTCTGGGGCTCAAACCCACAACCTTCCGGCTGGGAGGCCAACACCTAGACCACTAGACTATCCTGCCTATCATATAAAAATGATCAACAATATGCATTCGTAGATAATAGGATTAAAAATACAAAATTCTGAACTATCCCTGTAATGTATTGTCGATGGACAGGAATGCATTCTGGGTACTGATATAGTTAGATAGTGAAAAGAAAGCAGTTTGTCTTTCTCCTATCACTTTTGATGGCCCTACTTTTTGTCAACACGACGTTATAACGGAAGTATAATGTTGTTGCTGTTGCGTGGACACAGTCAAGGGGCTTCTGTCGGGTCAGAATAGAGCTCACCTTTTTCCGGACAGGGGTTGAGGTTACAGGTGCGGTACCTGATGCGGACACCATAGCAGTATTTGCCGCCATTTTCAGGGACGGGGTTGTTACACTCTCTCTTGGCCAGCTGAACCCCTCCCCCACAGGTTCGGGAGCAGTCCCCAAACGCACCCCACTTCGCCCACCGGCCGTCCACCTGAGGTGGAACACCCACATGCGTTTACATCAACGGTGGATGGACGATCTCTGATTACAAAGGAGACCTCACGGTATGTAAGACTATATGTCCTTCTTGCTTGTGCCCCGCATGGACTGTGATGAGCGGGTTACACCATTACAGTATGACATTACCTCAGTACAGTACAGTATGAGCTACATCTATCATTTACCAGACTCACCTTGACGCGCACGGTACTGTTCTTGTCCATGCACGACCCTAGGTAGCAGAGCTTGCCGCTCCCGCAGCTGGTGCCGTCCGCCCAGGGAAAGTGTCGGGTCTGGCACACCAGCTGGCCGCGCGCCTTTCCCGTGCACCACAGCTTGGAGCACGACTGCATGTAAGGGCAGGGCTTGGAGGCCGCCCCGAAGGCCAGCTCACACTGGCGATGCAGGCTGTAGGTGGCTCCGGGGAGGCTCTCTGGGAGAGACAGCTGCCTCTGGGGCTGGTCCAGCAAACACTCGCCTGGGAAGAAGTCACAGCCAATAGTCAGTGAACTCAGATTGGGTTTTGTTGGACGTCTCCTATAATCCTTTATGTGGTTTTTATACGATGTATTTTCACACAAGTCTCCAGCTTTAGCTTTATGTTCAAATATAAGTTAGGAACGCATAGTTCCTAGCAGTCTGACAACCAATTATGCGCACGTTATGCAACAAAAGCTAAAGTTCAAATTCATGAATATGAAATATTACATTCTCACCCAGGTCCACCGACCAATGTTTCAGAAATGTCCATCAAAGGGATATAATGACATGGGTGGGACATTTGCATATTTTACTCATGTACAAGGACGTTTAGAGAAAGAGGAAAAAGTTCAACAAGTTCTCAGGCCCTCTAGAACTACATTAGAGAGTGTCAATGGGGTTTACTTAGCATACCTGGTCAAAGCAGGAGGGCATTTTACAATTTACAATAAAAACAAAATGTGCATAAAGTATGATACCATATCCCATATTTCGATTGACGTGTTTTTGACAATGTACAACGGCTGTGAGTTTTATCTCACACTTTGCTGTGGTCTATAGAGAGTGTTTTACTATCAAGCACCATGCAAACGATATGCACTATATTACTTTGTATTATAACTTTTATGACCAAGGATTAGACACATTGTGAAGAGAGACCACTTAGCTAACTTCGGGCCTGTGCCAACGCACGGCACGGTGTAAGGCCGCGATTAATGGTTTCACGTGACGCTCAGCGCTAAGATGTGGGTCAGAGACGTGGAAGGTGGTTTACTAACCGTGACCCCTGTCCAGGAACTCCGTAATAATGGCTGCGCTGCACGCCGACCAAGGCCGGTTCCTGTCGATCTGAATCAGCGTGGGAGACATCATGTGGTTGTCCCTGAGTTTCCCAAATACCTCCTCGCACACCTTCACATTATCATGGGGCATGTTGAAGACATGACCTGATCAGAGGCGAGGGAGAGAGAGTGAGAGAGAGTGGTCACGACACTACCTTGACGGTAAGAGTCACGTTCTATGTTGAAAGCATCGTAGGAGTTTCTCTATTGTGTTGCAAGTACAAATGACTGAAATTACAGGCAGTTACAAAAAACTGACTGACAGAATAATCGAGACTTATGAGAAAGTTGATAAAAAAACGAAACCTTTCACGAAACATCGTGACACATTTTGACTATGCATGTATAAGGCCCACAGTCAACTAAACCTTCTTGGCAGTTAAGCATGGGAATATAAAGCATGGCTCTTGTCCAGGTACTAAAACACACTAACTGGGGAATTTGGTTCCCTGGGAAACCATTTTATTCTCAACATAGGAACATGGTGTACCAAACAAAGGGGGTGGGGGGTCATAACGGATGACTTTACAAACCATAGTGTTGAATAGTGGGACAGGGTCATTTTGAAGGGAAATTGTATAATTACTTCCAATAAGTGGGCACTGTAAACCAATGCCTCTTTTGGGACCTCTGGACATCTGGTAATGCTTGCACATCTGGTCTCAGGCGTAACCCCCCTCCCCTCCATGTTTTTCAGTGATGATTGGAAACACTTGATAACAAGTGTCACTTGTTGTATCATCATACTGCCATCAGCAGAGGAATGCTGTTTGACAGCATTTGTTTGACTTCATCCATAAAGCCAGGGACAGATTAGCACCGCTCAAACCTTCCTTCTCACACCCTGTCTGACAAATGAGGGGTTGTATATTCTAATAATAAACATTCATAGATCCCCTTGTGTGTTTACACATGGAGGGATTATACATGGGTCTTTCGTCAATCCTGGTGTAGAGGAACCCACGGCACTTGTATGGGATGTAACATGAAAACCACCGCACTGAAGAAGACAGACGTACATGGATGAAATCAGGGACCAAAAATTCCCTGAGAACATCACCAGCCGGAGGAGGGGAACTTTCTCACCGAGCTCATGTGCAGTGGTGAAAGCTGAGGGCAGGCCGTCATCCTCGATGACAGAACAGCTCCTCTTGGGGTCGCAGATCGTTCCCACGTCGGCCATTCCCAGGGTGTCACAGGTGGTGGCTCCACAAAGATCCTGGAAGCGCGGGGCTAAAGTTAGCTTTGTGCTTTTTAAGTGTTAAACAGCCATTACGCCGAGTTAAAAATAGGGTTGATGCATGATGTTTCTTTACTTGCAGGCTGCACCTTAGTCTGGTCAAGAAGCAGAGATGTCAGCTACAGAGTGACAGGAACATGAACAACGCTAATTAGAAACACATGGGACCCAATTTGGCTTATTCATTCTCTGCATTTATCAGATGTGAACAATGTTAAAGCTGGGGCTTGGAGTAGAAAGGACAGAGGTAGAGAGACATCCAGTATAGGATCTCTGTAGGCCACATGCTTCAGACAACACTGGGCAGAAAAACCACATAACCTTTGACTGTTGTTTTGTTGTCCCATGACTTTTATCTGGCCTCATATAGCCTTGACTTGCCTTTACTAATAAATGTTGCACATAGCTATTGTCTATTTGTTTGACATTCCGTGAGTCATTAACCATAATTTTATTGGAATGATCGAAATGACTTACATTGGCTGGATTGGTAGAACGATTGGCTCTTTCAGCTTTTTGGCTAACTATTATCGTTCCATTTCTAGTTCAATATTTATCTTACCCTTAATTGCTTTTATAGCTATGTTAATAAATCATTGCGCAATATTCAAATCCTGCAAATCCAGGAGTAATTGTTTGTTGCAGTTGACACCAGGACAATGACCTCAGAGGGGATAGTGAACTAACCCAGGTTCACAGGCGCAAGAATCAGAAACCTGCCACGTGTATTCCAAAGTACAGACACTGCTGTTACAAGCTTTTTCCAGTGGAGTTGCATTCATTGGAACCTACGAGAACAGCACCAGCAGCCTTGTACTGCACTTTCCAACGTATCACCTTCTTTACTGCAAGAAAGCGGTGCTTGGTTGGAAGTGTTTTACAGGTTGTGTATCAGATGGCCAGGCCGAGACAAAACTGACCTAATAGAAAACAGGGACCCTCGTATAAGAGGAAAGTGGCCCCCATGGTGGACAAAGTGTCTTCAATGTCAACTATAGACCGGTGTGTGTCGGGAAGATTTCAAAACGCAATGTCAATGGTGCTCAGGTTTGTTTGTTTTCTATATTGTGATGCTGTGTGCATGCACATTTGTGCAGGACGTTCCGAAACTTATAGTTTGGGCTTTTTTGGGGCAAAAAATTTTGAAAACCAATGATTTAGGGGCTGTGGAATCCAGAGCGTGCGCTAGAAGTGGCACGAGTTGGATCAGATGAGACGCACCGCAGACGGAGGGTCTGGAATGAGGTGTTTAGCGGCCCGGGCTACAAAGGAGGCTGTTCCATGTCATCCCTGCACCGGGCTTTGAGGCTAAGCTGATGTAACAGTTGAATAGCTGGGGCTGAGGGGAGAGGCTCACAGCACAAAAGTCCCAAGATGACTACCTCTGTGCGTGGAAATGCATGCTTGTCATTCCATTTGCTTCACAGCAAGATCCCTTGGTTCAGCTCAAAGCTGTTTCCAAAAATGACAGATTAAAGTTGAGAAAAATGGCTCAATGGCTTACAGTAAAAACGTGATATTTTGACCCAGCTCTTTTTCCCTGGACAGTATTCAAAGGTGAAGTCTCCAACGGAAGTAACTGTCTGGGTCGCCTTTTTCCCCAATGACTCAGGACACAACCGCCAACCCAGTGCAGAGTTAAATTAAGAACACTTACAGCTCTGCACCATGCAGATGTTTCTTTTGCAAGCAGTGCAATCCATCAGGCATCACAGTACCTGCCGGATGTAAACTTTTAAAGAATTCAACTGCAGTTCAAAAGAATTGCCTACCGTTATTTAACGCTTACCTGCTTGGTGAAGAGTATAGCTGTGTCCCAGTATTCAGGGTGCTTGTCATTGTGCTTATTCAACTTCTTCTGCCAGCTGCAGAAATTGCGCAGAGTCAGGGCTGCGTTACTGGAAACCTTGGGACCCTTGTCAGCTTCATCAATTACCATAAAGCCCACCACAACTATGTTAATTGAGTTCAGGATGCTGGGGTGCTTGTAAAGTTTAGCTGCTACGGACATCAGGGTCAGGAGGTAATGCTTTAGGTCATCCCCGTGGAATTTCGCCATGGAATCATCTGCTACGACAAGCACCTCCACAAACCGGGGGATGGATGCGAACCGTTTCGCTCTCCCCAGAGTTTTCATGACAGTTTGACCGAGGCTGCCCAACTCCATTTTCCTCAGGTACTTCTCCAGATGAGCGGAAAAGCTGAAGTTGACGTGAGCCGTCACGCCGCACCTGCTGGTGAAATTCTGGCCCGCGTGAGCGCGTCCTCCGCGGCGACGAACGACATGCGTTCTGTCAAAACCAATCCCGTATCTCGCCGTCGGTGTCCCGTCGTTATTAAGCGGGCTGATAAAATACTCCGTTCCGTTCACAGAAAACACCCCGCGGAGGCCTCCGCAGAGGCTGAGAGCAGCGAATGACTCCGAATCTCCGTTTACATCGCCGGAGTAGTAGCATCGCCTCAGCTCAGCGGCTGCAGAGCTATTTGATGCCGAGGTCTGGCGCTCAGCGGGCGCGCTGGTGGCAGCAAGGAAATTAGAATCCGGAGCAAGATGTAGGTAAAACTCCTGTCTGAATGCACTCACTCTAAAAACTGCTCTGTCGTTTATTTTCTCGGATTTCCAATTGGGTAGTGTTTCCCCCTGTTGGAGATCCAATCGAACAGGTATGCAAACATCCACCTCCATGCAATAGTTCACTTTCATGTATAGTAAAACATCCATGACAATAATAAAAGACCTTATAAGCATAGCCATCTTTGTTTCAAGTCTGGAAATACCCCTCAGAAACTCGACTGGTGGCCCGCTGAGTAAACGCTGGTACTAAGTAGGTGCGTAATGGCAACGGAGCGCGGGTGTGAGCCCTCAGTGGACCAGGGACCTTCTGGGCTCGTGCTCCTTTTCCATCTTGCAGCGCTCCACGGTGACCACCAAGTTTCCCGTGCGCTCGGTGAGCTTCAGTGTCGAGTAAGGACTGCAGAGATTGTCGTGTGAGATTTGAGGAGGCGCGCTACAGAGTGCTCACGGGACATGCCTCTCGAGTTGCGCGGCGCGGACCGCAGCCACTTATAGCTCTCCAAATATTATTGTTGCTGTACAACATGTGTGGCACGAGCTGGAGCATCCCCTCCCACCACCTACCCACCGGCACAGGAGTTTGACTGCAAATCCAGGCGCACAGGACAATATTTACATGGCCTGCGCCTCGCTTTGTACAGTTTATTCGGCGCTATTCTGTTTGTTTTGTTTAGTTTTTTTTTGTTTGTTTGTGACTTGCAATAACAAACTCCCCAGCCCCTGCACGATTCTCCTTAACAGCCTCAGTTAATATTTTCTAGCGATCCACATTCAGCAGAGAAAGTAGACACACGAAAACTCGAGAAGCAAGCAATTGCGCCACCTGCTTGTGTAGTTAATATAGCCACGTAGGACATCACTGTATCACAACGAATATACAAAACGTTACTCAAGTAAGTCTGTAATACAATGGCGCCGTCTGGTGGTAGGCCTACAGTAAATGAAACAAATGGCGCGAGTAAGAAATACATTTAACTGGACATTTAGGATTAGGTTTTCATGTAGACTACATTTTTGAAAAAAGATGACTCGCTTGACAAATTATGTATGCATTTCGCATTCTTCTGGAGAAAGCCTAGATTTTTAAAGCGTCCCTAAGTTCTTACCCATGCCTTTCTTTGACTGGAGGTGGTCTTTTCTAAAAGGATAAAGCACCATCCCCCGGGGCGGGGGAGGTTACCAATCTGAGGGGACCTGTCACTCAAAGACACCTCAGAAATAACTGACCAGCGGACCTCCAGCTATGCATAGTATAGATGTCCTGCCGCTGCCATAGCATGTGTTTGCTGTAGCTATGCTGGGTTAATAATAGGAGCACGGTTGTCAAGCTATTTCAGAAGGGGGGAGTGTCGGCCTATTCTCATTGGATCCGTTATATCCGAGAGTTTCTCATGAAGTGCTAGTGGGAGGAGAATTTCCAGCAACGAAGGATATCAAAAATAAACCCCCTCGTGTCCCGGGTAGACCAGAAAGTATAAATACCACCGCTATCCCCAGTCTTGTGTGGATCTGGTGAGTGGTAGAACAAGATTTAGCCTGGATATAGAAATAGCCTAGAGAACATAACACAAGTAGACTGAATATACACATATTTTGACCAAGACTGACATTACAGCACTGGGAAAATAATTTCTGATTTGAAAAGACTTTCTGGCTTTTCAGAAGACAACGGACGGGAACAGCGCGCGCACTTGCCCAAGAATAAATAGAAAACTGAATTTTTTTTTTTTTTTACATTGTTGAGTGCAATTTCAATTGCAGAAGATGTGTTACACTGTTTGTTTTACATTTGTGTCGCTCTGCGTAATCCACACAGCACTATCCAGCTCGTTTGAATCAGAGGATACTGTACCTGTTCGGATAAACGGACGAAGCACCAGTCGGTTTTGGAAAAGGAGCGAGGAACAGCCGAGGTTCGTGATCAATGCGTTTGGCAAAGAATTCATTCTAAACCTTGTGCCCGACACCAGCTTCATTGCGCCGTCGTTCACCATACAGCGAATCAGAGCCAAAGACGTTGGCATTTTAAGAAGAGCTTCAGGTGCCCAAAAAGGGGACCCTGTACCGGACAGGCTTCCCCACAGAATAATTAACAAGACAGAGGAGACCGAAGGGCACCTGAGAGGTTGCTTTTACTCGGGGAATGTAGACCACAAACAAAACTCTGTTGTTGCGGTCAGCTTGTGTAACGGCATCCTTGGATCGTTCATAACGGAAGGGAAAGAGTATCTGATCGAGCCAAAGCGGCTGGACTCTGGGTTAGGGTCTGCCGAACAGCTGCACGTCGTCAGAAGGAGGGCAATCAACAACGCGCACAGTGCTGAGATTTTATTTGATCACCCTACTGGAGAAACTGGAGCAAGACGTGAGGAGGAAAGTTTTGCGCACGGAGAGGCTGACGCACACGGGGAATCTCGCCGGAAACGATTTGTGTCCGCGCCACGCTTCATCGAGACCTTGGTGGTCGCAGACGCATCGATGACCCATTTTTATGGAGATGAAATCAAGGTGAGTTAAGAGAGATTTTTTTTAATTTACATTTTTTAATTTACACAAAAAGCAGACACTGTTTTAAATTTGTCTTAACATTACATTGTTCTCACACCTCAAGCAAATTTCTTTTGAACATTAAAGGTCATGCGGAGGGAAATAAAGGACAGTCTCTACAACAAACACAAACAAATGCCTTTCACGCCGCTTTGCTCCTAAACTTGTCATGCGTCCAGTCCGCATTTTAATGATGGGAAAACCTGAGGGGAAACGGGTGGGCTCGCGTTTTTCCAAGGGCCGAGAAAAAGGATCAGGGGAGAGAAATGTCAGCAATGTTGGCCCGCGTGTTTTAAATGTTGGTCACTATTTGGCTGCAGCCGCTCTGCGTGTCCCAAAAAAAAAAAAAAAAACCGGAAGCGAGTTCATCTTCCATTCTCTATTCCAGTTAACCCATTTATTTATCCAATATTTACAGAAGCAATTCCAGAACTTTTTTATATGATGGGTAAATACGCAAATTAGATTAACCGTTATTGGTAGGCTATTATATATATTATTATTCTTCTTTAATATTAAATCATATATGACCATGGTGACATCTGCAGTGCAACCATTATTACTGTAAAAAGTACAGTATCCTCATAATGTAGCATTCTAGACTGTTTTATAGTAGAAATGGGCAGGCAGGGCCCATCAAGAATGATCACTTCGTCCTTTTTATGTGCATAGATTGTGTTCTTTCCACCGAAAATGTTTAAATCTACCTCCTCTCCTCTCCTCTCCTCTCCTCTCCTCTCCTCTCCTCTCCTCTCCTCTCCTCTCCTCTCCTCTCCTCTCCT
>JAODLI010003036.1:0-10149 GCA_027575585.1 Percopsis omiscomaycus
CTTAGTCCTGATGGTCTTGAGTGTGTTAGCATCAACGGACCTGAGGAGGCGGGCGGGAGTGTGGCGGGTGAGAAGGTTGGAAAGGTATGGAGGGGCAAGGTTGTTAAGTGCTTTGTATTTGAGGAGAAGTATTTTAAAGTTGATCCTGTGTTTGACCGGGAGCCAGTGGAGTTTGTGGAGAACAGGGGTGATGTGTTCTCGGCGGTGGGTGGAGGTGAGAAGGTGGGCAGCTGAGTTCTGGACGTATTGGAGTTTGTTGGTGATTTTGTGTGGTAGTCCGTAAAGAATGCTGTTGCGGTAGTCCAATCTGGAGGTGATGAGGGCATGGATGAGTGTTTCAGCTTCAGTGGTGGACAGAGAGGGGCGGAGGCGTGCAATGTTACGAAGGTGAAAGAAGGCAGTTTTGATGACGCGGTTGACATGTGGTACAAAGGAGAGGGTGGGATCGAAGGTTGCGGATGCAGGTGCAGGGGGCAACGTTGGAGCCATCGATGTTGAGAGAAAAGGTCTGGGCATGTCGGGTGAGGGAGTTTGGGCCAATTATGAGAATCTCTGATTTATTACAGTTGAGTTGGAGAAAGTCTTGCATCCATGTTTTAATTTCAGTGATGCAGGTTGGGTGGAGAGGGTGGAGGCTGTGATGGTCTAAACGCATTACATAAACGCATTACTTCTGTGTCGCTTGTAATTTTCCCACAAATATCACACCTAGACACAAGATTATCAAAACTATCCGAACTGCAAATGAATAAGCAGGTGGCTGAATCAATATTATATTACATTAATCAATAAGAAAGAAAGAAAGCGAAAGCGAAAGCGAATATGAAAGTAGCTTTTCAGCTTTACATTTCTGAAAAATATGGGCCCTGTGTATCATGTTTAAAAATATATCTTCGCAAGGAGAACTTATTTATGAAGCCAGATACACAGAATAACAAAGAGACAGAGAGAAATTAATGAATTATGATATTGTGAAGGCAAGTAAAAGGGACGCTGCTTGAATCCCAAATAATCGTCTCAGCTTGTGTGGAAACACAAATGCATGAGTGCGAGATGGGGCTCGCGCTCTTGCTGTTTTTCAACCAATCAGCGTTGTTGTTTTTGATTGAAACTCCAAGAGGGGAGCTCTACATCAACATTCATCACCATGATTCCATTCAACATTCAAACATACTTCATGACTCTGCCCTGTCAGATGCTAGCTGCTAGCAGCATACCTTTGCTGTAGGCGCATCCTTTGCGGTAACATTCCAGCGCCCTCTGGTGGTTTCCCATTTTCTCGTACAGGTCACCCGCCTGGAGGCGGACATAGGGGAGGGGGCATGGGGGCAAGGACGCTAATTACTTTACAGTCGAAAGAGACGGCTTCAACTTTCTTTCCCACTTGTCTCCCACCTCAAATACACAAACAAACACAGATGGTAGAAGGTAGAGGAGAAAAGCCTTTTCAGACAGATGGCTCGAGAGGGAAGACGCAGAGATGTATGGACAGATGGAGAGCGAGAGTGTGAGAGAGAGAGAGAGAGAGAGAGAGGATGAGAACGAGAGAGAGTAAAACAGATCAGAACAAGAGATGAGAGAGAACACTTGTTTGTCACAGTCTTCGCTCAAACACAGGGAGAGAGAATGGGCAAAATAGAGGAGGAAAAGTCAGGGAATAACAGATGGAGGAGAGGAGGGTAAGCTGGAGATAAGGTCTGAGTCAAGCAGTAAACTGTAGGGAAGTGTATTCAGACTGCTGACAAGTAGAGGAGAATGAAGTCACTCACACACATACATAGTGTCTCAGTATGACAACAGAGTGGAACTGTATGAGAAAAGAGACCAGCTGGATGTGGAGCAACCGACATGTTATCTGCCCCTTATCTACAGTATGCAGTGCAGTATGCAAGAAACCCCTGTTACATTACTAAAAAGTGGTACAGTTTTACAAAGAAGGCTGCTAGGACAAAATTAGCTTCTAATTATGAGGAAGATTTTAACCAGAAATTAATATTGAATTAAATTAAACAAAAAAACAAGCTATATCTAAAAATGTTTTTCTTGTTTCAATGCATTCAAAGGTTCTGTAGGTAGGATTTAAGCTATACATTTAGTGTAATTTCTTAGAAATGCCATAGACATCTGTCAGCTATCAGTGAGTGAAATGCTCTTTGAGAATATCTGCTCTGGTTGATAGCCCCTGCCTCTATATAAACCGCCCGAAAGAATTCTGACCAATCAGGGCCTCTTTTCCTCGATTGGGAGAGCCAATCTGCCTGTCAATTACATGAATGCGTGCAAAAAGCTAAAACAGGTTAGTCAATGGCGCTTCGCAATAGCAGACCAACGGGCTCCAGAGGGAGGGAGTACATGAGGTTTTTTGGGTTATTGATTTTCAAAATCGTACTCTTTGATTATTTTTAGCTGTGTAGCTCTCATTGCAACTCTCAGATCCTACCTGCAGCAGCTATAATGGAATGGGTTTAAATAAGACCTAAAGGAATAAGTGTAACACTTTCAATTATAAATAATTAATAGCCTTTAAATTATCAGAAAAAGAGGTTAACGTATAAAAAGTCTGTTACTGTATAATTAGCCTCATGGGGCCAGCCATATTATACAGTCATATTAAAGAACGGTACCACTGTTTGTCTTAAATGTGGGTATGGTGGTAAACCAATCCAATGGCTTCTGAAGGCAGAGTTGAAAATAGGGGCAGTAATGTCAACACAGTCCCACCAATTACAAGTCTATGGCTAGCAGTTACACTACTGGGGAAAGTTGAGGGCGGCCATGAGTATACACTAGGTAGTGAAAGGTAGTGAAGACGAAATGAAACGAAGGTCCCAGAAAGGCCATAAGTTCACAGCTAGTGGGCCACAATAAGAATGTAAAATAAAGAAGTAAAGTGTCTGCCCACCCTCTCGTAGAACTCTCCCTTGATGAGGGCGGCTGCGATGCGCTCGCTGGAGGTGCTCAGCTCCGGGTGGTTGATGGCGAGGCGGGCGGCCTTGGCTGGAAGCCCTGCGTTCAGGTACAGGTTCACCGCCCCCTGGAAATCTCCTTCCGCCTCCTTCACCTCCCCGGCCTTCTCGTCCTGGCCAGTCTCCGTCAGCCATTGGTAGTAGCTCCTCCGCAGGTTGTCCAGCTCCGGGTGACCCTGGACATGGAAACACCAAAGAGTCGGTTTGAGGTGATGACGTGATGTATTAACGTGTTTTTAGAAATTCAAGATTGTAGCTTTCAATGTACTGTTGAGGTGGGTTGTCTATGTTTAACTGCCTTTCAATGAACTACCTTCTTTGCAGGCAGACTTGGTCTCCTATAGACAACACATACAGTATTGTAGTACAGTAGTATTACCTTAGCTTCAGCTACGGCGATGCAGTCATCCCACATGTGGAGGTCCTGGTACATCTCTAACACCTCATCCACAGCATTCTGCACACAAGGCGATTTGTTTTTTTTGTATTAATATTGATTGGTAATGTTATTTTTTATTTATTTATTTTCAGTACTTCAAATATTCTTAAAAAAAAGGCATGAATCGGTGGTGTCAGCTAGGCAAGCAGTTTGGTCCCAATACCAACCTGTTCCATGTAATACATCTCAGCCAGTTTAAAGTTCTTGTCCAGCATGGCTAGACGGGCTTGGACTTGGTAGAACTCTACCCCGTCGCCTCCCTGGACAAGCAAACACAGACAACAAAGGAAATACAGATATCATACATCATACACTGTTGAGCCAACATTATGACTCTTACTCTTCTCTACTCTTCATTGTGACCCTTACTCTTCTCCTTGTACACCAGATCTCTTCCTCTGTAATCTCTTCACACGGGACTCTCCTATCACTGCTATGCCGACGACACTCAATCTGACACGCAGATCGCAACTAGGATCTCTAAATGTCTCGCTGACATCAGTGCTTGGATGACGTCACATCACCTCAAGCTCAACCTCGATAGGAGCTAGGAGCTAATTTACCCCCCGTCAAACAAAGGACTGTCCTCAAGTGGACCTTGCGAACACTGCTGTTACCTCTTCTCCAACTGTGAAGAATCTCGGAGTCCTCCTGGACAACCAACTGTCCTGAGCTGAGCAGCAAACATAGCCGCAATGCCTGCAGATTCTCCCTCTACAACGTCAGAAGGATCCGGCCCCTCCTCACAAGAGAACAGACGCAACTCCTGGTCCAAGCTCTAGTGATCTCACGCCTAACCGTGCGTTTACCCATATATATTACTCAATGTAGATTTCAGTGTGTTTGTCTATGTGTGTCTAAGGAAATTATTATTGTATAAAGAATTATTTCTCTGTTATTTCATTTACCAGACAACTAATCCCTCCTCTGTGTCAAGTCTCACCATTCAGATTAAATTAAGGATTAATAATTTAAATAATTAAATAAATACATTCTATGCTATCAAACATAGTATAAATATCTTACATGTATGATCAACCATAGTTGCCATAAAATGTAAGAAGATGCCCTGTGCCTTAAAGAAAGGGTGGTGCCCTGAGGTTATTAATTATGAAAATTGATAAATATATTTAAAATGAAATCTTGAGACATCCAGAATATTTTGTGTGGGCATAGTTCACATTTTCACATTTAACGTTTTAAGTTTGTCACGCATTGCAATAGAGGTCCTCTGAACAAATACATTATGAAATATATAAATACATTAAGATAATATTATAATTCCAATAGTAAAATAATAAAAGTAAAAAGTAATACTGTAAATCCGGATAATGTCAAAATAAGTATGCAAACTCAGTATATTCTCATTGAGAGAAATAAGAGTCCAAAACAAAAGGTTTTTGAGCTTGGAAGAACAGCGGGCAATTCGCTTTTTTTTCTACACCTTTAAAAATGTGGCCTCATGAAAAGACAAAAAATCCTACAGTTGGTTGGTTGCTTTCTCAATGACATTAGTACTCAAAGGGTGATAAACCAATAAAGAGCGATGCAAATTAATGAGTGAACAAGCACCCATTTAGCATGTTTACAACAATGGGCCTATGGGCCAAATTTACTGTGCTAAATTACAATTATTTTACTGGTCTGCACTTTACATGGTATACAATGAATGGTCAACAACCAATAAGGAACACAGAAGGAATTCTGTGAAACTGTATTGATCCAAGTTTACCCACCGTTTCCTTTGACACCTTGTCGGCAATCTGATTGGTTTCATGGAGGAAGCGAACTGTGGAGGCGTCACCCAAGGCAGCGAAACACCTGAGCATAGTAAGAGTCAGACAGACAAACAAAGCTTCGAATGGCTATATTTGAATCCAGAAAAATCTTTAGAGTCGCTGAAGAGAAAACGCAAAAAACTTGCACACTGCAGTGAAGTGGTTTGTGCATGTTCCTTATCCAATAATGGCTTGAATGTGGCACAGTCACAGTAGTTCCTTTCAGTAGTTTGAAGGATTTCATCATAAAGTATTTGGAGACAAAAAACCCTAACCCTATCCTTTGTGGATGGTGAAAAGCGACATTAGGAAAACTTTGTTGTTTTTTTTTGTTGTAAAACCCAGAGAGCGTGTGTCCCTCCCACACCTGAGTGCAGAGTGGCTCGCGTTCCTCTCTACTCCTCCCCAACAGTAGGATGACACTATTCTCTGCTCCTTCATGGTGAGTTGGACTGAAAGTTTGGGTTCTGGGGGCGCTATAGCAATATCAAGCAGTGCACCTTTTTTTTTTTTTTTTTTTTTTTTAGCTACGCCCCAGTCTGAGCCTTGATGTTAACCTTTGGTTACCTACTCTTTCTCAGCTATTACATCACAGTAATGAGCAGGTCAATAAAGTTATAAGGAAAATGTGCACACATCTTTCCTTCTCCATCCGGTTATTTCTTCCTTGCTCTCTCTACAAGTCTCCTTGTGTCCCTCTCAGCCCTTACTCTGCTCATTCACATTCTCCTCCTTGGACAAAACCGCTATTTTTTCCCCCTCTGATTGCACAATTTATGCAAATGCTGGCGATGCATAACGAACATCATATGCATTATTAATAGCCACGCCGAATGCAAATTCGTAAAACTCTCTGAAAACCACAGAGAGAAATAAAGATGGAGGGAAGGGGCGGCGGCGGGGGGGGGTTGCTTATGGTAGGAGTCTCCAAAACTAGCTTTGATGCCCCTACAAGTTAGTTAGCTGAGGAGTTCAGGCGAGGATACTACTTGGGGCAGGGTTTCTCTGTAAAACACAGCTCGTTCACAAGGGACGAGAGACACTTCCACTAGACTAAGGACAGACAAGCTGTGTGTGTGTGTGTGTGTGTGTGTGTGTGTGTGCGTGTGTGCAGTGACCTTTCAGCGATGTGAAGCTGCCGTGCCTCTAGAGACAGCCTGCTGAGAGTCTTCCACATGGCCTCGGTTTCTGAGGACATCTCCAGGGTCTCCAGGAAAGCTGTGGCCCTGTGCACGCACACGCACACGCACACACACACACACACACACACACAACAGTACATAGAAAGAGCGCTGACACAAGCCACCAGAGTGTTTCTCTCGGCCCCCAGCCTGCTCACCTGTCATAATCGCCGTCGTCGACGGCCGTCCCAAACTCGATGAGGCCCTCGTCCAGCGTGTACGTCACCGTGCTCACGCCCTCCGTTACGATCACGTCCGTCTTGCCATTGGCCCTCTCCAGACCCACAACGTCTCCCTGAGCGTAGAGAAGGTGAGCACAAACGTTTTTGCATTCCTTTGAGACAGTCAACAATTATATATAATTATATATAATGTTTTGGTTGCGGAATACTGACACCTTAATTCAAATGCAATGTTGACTGCAGCACAAAATGTCTTTACCAATATTCTATATACAGTATGTTTTAAGTTGATGTTCCTACAACTAGAGTCTACAGCTTTATGGCCATCAAAAATTGTGATTGTTATTTTATCTGATTTGAGGTGATTCTGACATCACACAACAATGGGGATTGAACAGAAGGGTTAAACGCAGCTACCGGGGGGGGGAGCGTTCACACCAAGCTGGGATAGCAGATGCCAATTTAAAAAGTAAGTTTGCCCAAGACGAAACGTGTTGAGACTTTGTTAGATGCTTCCTTATAAAACTGCTGTGCATTAGAGAAGAAAAATTACCCTAATGTCTGCAGTCTGTTCTAGGGAGCTGCTGTTATCCTACAATTGAGTGCAGCATCGCACACTGGTGTTTACCTCAGGGAGGGAGCTGTTTGTTTGTGTGTACAAGCACTTATTATGCAGTCCTGGACTACTGGAAGACATATGTGCTTTAAAAAATTTGTGAAGCCTGGCTTTAAACTATTCAGTGGAAGGTCTGAGTGGGACTTCCGGCTGAGTATTGTTGTGCAGGAGTACAATGTCTTTTCAGTACAGCAGATATGCAGAGTGTGTGTATGAGTTTCCTAATTGTGGAACAGATTTCAGCGGGTAATGCTTTTTCAACCCAGGCCTCATTAAAATGTTGTTTCCCATCATTTATAATGGTGTGTAGCACAACGTTTCCTGCTGAAGCAAGACACGATCAGCTAGAAGACACAAAATATACACTCTCTTATAGCTTTAGTATTGAGAAATCTACCATTTTGGTGATGCTATACTATACATTATACAGGGCTTATAATGCAATTCAATCGTGCAACCGTTTAAGCCTTCAAAAACCTTATAAATCTATTTTTCAAAAACTTACAGTATGGTCTAAAATGTCTTATGTCATGGCCAGTTTTACTGTTACTAAATATTCACAAACCATGCTTTCAGGTTTTATTCCGTACCTACCTAGTATAGATAGCCTAATGCTAGCAGTTTGTTTTCATCTAATGAAAACTAACATGACTATACAGTACTACACTGAGTTTCCTATTCACATTTAACTGAATATATATATTCAGAGCATAATGTTTAATTTTATGTACAGTACATCATATGTGGGAAAAGAGTAGAGCAGTGGTTCTCAACAAGGGGGTTGTGACACCCTGGGCCATGAGGCGATTTAAAACATTGGAAATGATCTCTTTGTTAAGGTTAAGGTTTAATCTAGTTGTATTTTCCCCCCCAATGTATGCATGGTTGCATAATATACATTTTAGTTATTATCTTGGCCAGTATGTGTATGTGTGACTTGATATTTATGCATCATAATTGGTTGAGAACTGTTGCAGTAGAACATATGGAGTTCTAAATCATGAATACACGCTGCAGCCATTCACAACCAGATATTGAAATCTTGGCATGCGGCCTTACCCTGAGTGGGACCATGGTGACGCTCTCTGGGGTGTCAATACTGTACCAGATGGAGAGGTTGCTTCTGTTCTGGGCCACAACAACATCACTGCCGGGAACCCATTGGACATAGGAGCAGAAACTCAACACTGTGGTCTTTGTAGCGCCCTCTATGTCGTATAGATGGAGCTGCAGATGAAGACCACATACAGATAAAGGATATGATATATATTTTTGTAATTAAAGCTACAATATCTAACTTTTTCATCTAAATGAATGGCAGTTGCTATGCTATCTATGGCTTGTCAATTCATTTACTGCCAATACATGACAGCCTTTCCATTTCCAGTTCTAATAGTCAAACGCCATATAAAAATATTATGTCAAATGCCAAAAAGGATGGGTAGACCTAAACAGTGTAAGAGCTCCCATGTGCTGTCCATATGCTTTTCAATTTTTCAAATAAGTACCGTAATCAATTAACACTAGGTCACCGTAACAAAATTAACAGGAAAGTTCCACAGTAGATTGCAGCTTTAATGACAGTGGCTGCATATACAACATTCTCAGGACATTGAAAAGCTTCAAGCAGTTAATATATTTACTTGAGAAAAAACACCAATTATTTTACTTATTTATCCAATCTTCTAATTCAAAGTTTTTTGTTTACAATTTGCTTAATGTCTGCTCTTCTATTTGCTGTTTTGGCAGGTTGTTTGGACACCACACATTACTGCTAATGAAACATTAGATCTGGTTCGCCTTCCCACGTCCATTGTTTTTGGTGATAGGCCTATTCACACCTCCCAGTTGGGCCTGTTTTTTCAGTTGTCATAGAGTTAGTGTCAATCTATTATTGTACTACACCCATTTTGAAGTGACTAAGACCCTGTCCACACTAGTTTTCTTTTAAAAATGTATCTTTATTTTTTCGTTTTGGCCTTCAATCCACATGAATCCGGTGGTTACCAGCACTGAAACCAGAGTTTTTCAGAAAAGCTCTCCCATATGGATAAATCTGAAAACGCCAGGTTCGCCACCTAGTATGGACGGCGAAAACTTTTCAGAAACGCTGACGTCGCATGCAAGATCACATGATCGCCGGTGGCCAGTTGGTGTTGCAGCTGTGGATGTGATGCATATGGATGACTGCGTTTTTGTATTTTTAAGTATTTTTGTAATGCGAGTCTGTAACTCTCTAATGCCCTTTTGATGCGGCATAATGCTTTCTATGCTTTTTTCGCTGTAATTAGCTACGCTGACCTCATACCGATTGCCCCATTACATTGCCTAATATTGCATATGTTGAAGACAGTTTAAAACATTATTTTCACCTGAGCCCTTATGCCCCCACCACTTTTCAACACAAAGCGTTGAGCTTTGTGACAGCTCTGATGGCCTTTGCATGAGCCAAGACTAAACACTTATGATAATATTAAACACGGTTTATCGGAGCGGTGTAGATGATGGGAGCGTGCAGCGACTCCAGCAAGACTCTCGATTTTAATCCGACATTGGAAAGTGAAATCGCTTGGAAGTCGTATGGTGTAAGGCCGCCATTACTGTACATCAGTCTGGAAACAATGTCTTTTGAAAACCGTTTCAGTCAGAAAGTAGGGTAGCAACCACCTACCAATCAGCGTCAGGGTGTGTATTTCAGTTGGTTGGTGCCAACAGTAATTAAGTGCCTGTGTTCAGAAAATCCTCCCACGTAGGTCTTGTTCTGATTGGTTGAAGTGGTCCAATCATCCCGATAATTATTTGATTGACACTTAGTAGTTTTCAAAAAGAGTTTCCAGACTGATATGTAAAGCGAAGCAAATCATAGAGACAGATCTTGCAATATCAGGATGGTTTTCAGCCAGGCTATCATGTCAGGGATCGCTCTCGGGTGGCTTAGCGGTCCCCTCCACTGAAGCTCTCTCTCGCCATCTAGCGAGCTTTCTCTC
>JAODLI010003037.1:0-10149 GCA_027575585.1 Percopsis omiscomaycus
CACACACACACACACACACACACACACACACACACACACACACACACACACACACACACACACACACACAACACACAACTGCACAAGCATGCCCTGTGCCTGGTATATCATGTAGCTATATGTAATAAGTAACATTTTCTCACTGTACAAATCTTACAAAGAAAAACTATACCCATATACAGCATTAAAGAATGCTGCATCCAGTTCCAAGGGTTCACTTCCATCTCCTAATGCGTTTTGTCTGACTGAGGTTTAAAGGCACTCAAGTTTCAGGCTTGTCCCTTATCCCAACTCCACTCAAACTGCAATAGATATTAATTCAATATCATCATTTTTTTTTTTTTTTGAGGAAAGTAATGAGGAGAGATTTGGGAAATAATACATCCTGTGTTTACAGAATGTTCTTATCGAGACATGTACAGCAGTCTCAACTTAGTCCAGATTTGTTTAGTTTGGATCTAGAAAATGATAAGGCATGGCAAGTTAATTTAAAACAACAAGAAAACAGAACGTGAAGCAATAACTATTTCGACAAACTGCATTATTTTGAGAGAGTGAATTGAAATATTAGTGTTTTAATTCTGTCGTATGTCCCTTTTAGAAATATGGGCACCAAACTAACATCCAAATGTGTTCCAGTCCAGCGGGCCTTTGTACTAATATAAGGGGATGTTCACTTCAGCTAGCAGAAACAGCCACTAACGCCATAGTAACCAGCCAGTACACCCTAGCAACCACCTAGATTCACACAACCTAGTATGCCTAGCAGTAATGAAAAATAGTAGCCTTTATTTAACATTTATCCCCACTCTGACAACACCGTGAAACAACAGGAGACGGAAGTTATTATTGCTCTTGCTTTCTTTCACAATTACTTCCCCAAGCTTACACACTGGTACACTTGCACTTCACTTGTGCCTACAAAGAGACGACTTAAGGCAGCGATTTCTCATATTGGCAGGAAGATTGTTTAGTGTTCCGTTTACAAGCAGGGAACAGGATTGGACATTTCCTCGTATACGGTAAGGAAAGCTGTTTCAAGCCTATCTTGTTAGTGGGCTTCAGACTAGCTGGCTCCACAAACAAGCCAACAAATCTCCAAATTTTTTCACTTCCGCTTCATTGTGTGATTTCTGCCAAGAGTTAATCCTTCCTGTTTGGCATGACGATCTTGTCTTGTTGATCAAGGAAAAAAAATAAACAATGAACTCACAAATCTGTAAACAACAATGTCTTTGCAGCTGTAGGAAAATAAACAGACAAACATATGAGATGTATTTGTATACTTTTCAAGGATCTTCTCAGATAATAAAGCAATTACACCTAAACAAGACAAACCCAGCAACTACAAATTACTTATTTTCTCTCTTTTTTTCAGTTTTTTTTTTTTAGAATGGTCTCCATGGACTCAGCCTGGCCATTTGACGCACTCACCAATGCAAAGAAGGCTTATCGCTGATATTCTGTCAATGCCACACACGGAGGTGCTGACACGTGAATGCTACTTTGGAAATAACCTGACGCGAGAAAAGTCATGAGTGGCGTGCTTAAGTGACTCCACTGACTTTCAGTTGCAAAGTTGCACTCACACTTCTGATTGGAGTTAATATGATGATAAGAGGTGAGGCAAAGTGCTTTCCCCTGTTCCATGTTGTTAAGTGTTTTATGTAATACCATTCAACGCATGAAGAGGAACTTCCTCCCTTTATTTACTTTATGCTTTTTCTCCCTATTTTCTCCACAGTCTTATTCTTATCTTGTTTCATCAGCTACCATTACAGAGCCTTTGAGTATTGTCACTAATATATCCACTTAAGACTTGCGTTATCTGTATTATTGCAGGCTGTGCTTAATTGTTTTGAAAAGAAAATGTCTAGGACGATTTTGGGAATGATTTTTATGAAACTGTAAAGTTCCACGATCATAAAATTGTTTTGTGAGTTGAATTGTCTGATTTTTAAATCAGTGTAACATGCCATTTAGCCAAAATTCCTATCTGAAAAAAATATTTGCATAAAACAAGTCAGACAAATTGTATGTGACATCATGTCTGGATTGCAACCAATAATTGCAATCCATCCAACTCTCTGTCAGATAGCCAATCATGTTAAGGCATGTTAAAAACAGTGCAACACCATCTGAAACTCAATCCCATCAGAATACAAATTAATCTTTTAACCCTGCTGGTGTTGGTTGACCCAGTGATCTCTTCCGGATGCCAGGAGGTAGATTTTAGCGTAAAGCAAAATCCCCGGCGCTCTGGTGTGTAACCCAAGGACAAATTAGAGGTCTGACTGTTTAAGCACAAAGACTGTTTAAGCAGTGTGTTTTTGACACAACACAGCAACATACATGCATTTTGAAACGTGTGAGACCCGGGGATCAACGTTCTATTATGCCTTGAAGATGACTGTAGGCGGCGATATTTCGGCAAAAGCAAGCTTTCTCCATTCACTGCCACGTAAATCTAAAGCCATTAAACTTCGCTAATCAGCCTATTTTTATATATAAGATATACTATATAAGATTATGTCAGCGAAAGTACACTGTACATCGTTGACTTGAAATGATATATTTCTTTTAAAAATGCTAGCCTATATCCAGCCAATAGCTGAAGCAGTGCATGGCAGCGTCTTGGAGACCAATTTCAAAATAAAAGCCACCGAACTTTGCAAGTGTTTATTATGAATTTGCATCTGGATGTGGCAGAGGCATTAACATCTGGAGTCTGGAGAGATAATCAGTGAAGAGAATCCGTAAGGGGTGTTGTGGAGAGAGAGTAGCCGAAAGAAGACACGACGAGGCAAGGATCTGTATCAAAATAAGTATTAGTAGGGCAACACACACTGTCTAACAACAGTGGATTTTATCTATTCATCTTTTTGTTACTAAACATTAACCTAAAACCTGCACGATACATTCAAATTCTTATTTGGCCATGTATATGTATATGTACACAGTCCATCATGGTGTTCACAGTACAATATCTGCATACAAGTACAAGTAGGTCACAGTTATACAGTGCGTTGTTCAGTGTGTTCCTCACATTTCATTGTAGAAATGTTTATTCTTTAACTATGTTCCTTTTTTCCTTTTGAAGTGTCCTTTTCTTAAAAAGAATTACAGCAGAACTATAACTTCTGCATGAGCATCTCTTATAGTGGCTGCTGCTTGGTCTAGAGAAATTGGAGGTCTTTAATGTTTCACAAAATATAATTTCCCATAGCGGTAAAATAAACTTCATCACGTATGAACAAGGAGGTCATTTGGCAAAGTGACTTACAATGACATGCTGCTATTACATGGAGCAGATGGGGGTTAGGCATCTTGCTCAAGGATGCTTACAGGTAGGCCAACTCTTACAGGTAGGCCAACTCTGGGGCTCAAACCCACAATTGGCTGGGAGTCCAACACCTAGAATACTAGACTATCCAGGAGCAGGATAGTCTAGTGGTGTAACCCAGGTCATACCTTATGTGTGGGTGAGAAAAAAAAGTGCCTATAATGGCGAAACCATTGGTCAGGCTTAAAATCATTGTGCTAATATGTAAACCATGTGAGTAAAAAGAAAGGCATCAATTACATTATTTAGCAAAACATGCAGCAGACTATAGCCACACTTACCGGACAGTGGTTTGACTGTGCAAATAAATTACAGAATCACTGGTGAAACGAGTTTATGGATTTAGCTGGCGTATTCACCATAGTAACGGTCAATAAGGCTTATAGGTACTGTCACCGCGTTGCCTTTATTTTCTTTTTGCAGGGTGGCCGGGGAAAACTTTTGCCATGATGACGCGGACTGACTGAAAAACGTGGTGCGAGCACAAAACTAGTTTTAGTTAGTTTGTGTCATGAAAAGAATGTGTGTCCATGTACACGAATCAATAGATTAGATTTCATGACTATTTCACAAACTGCCGTGAGACTGGTTTGCACACGAATAGACCCAAATAACATGTCCTCCAGCAGACAGTGTGTGTCTATTCTCACTTGAGTCACAGATAGAAAACACCTGTCTTCACACTCCTGGCTGTCAGTGGTTAAATAGCTTTTTGGCTGCTGTATACTGTCTGCTTTCCTGGACGCACGCCAAGCTGGATATAGCCCCACATCAGCTGCGGCTGTTTGAAACAGACGAAAGTTTCACTTTGGCCTGCGACACCTTGGACACTTTGTCTCGAAACAATGATGCAAGTCATGGCTGTCCATTATTATTGCATCCTCTATTCGTTTTTAGACAAACATGATGACGATGCTAGCACTAGACAGAGTGTAAACTCTCTATTTAAAATTGATAAGATAGCAAGTAGAAGAGAAGTCGAGACGCAGGGAGAGAAGAATCTCATCTTGTGGTGGGACCATTTACCTGTCAAACTCTCCTTATCTCTTCTTGTGGAGGAATTTGACAAAAGGGTAAAGATGCTGTCCACACTCTCTGGGACAGAATGGATAGCTACACTTAGTGTTCAGAGGTCACACACAAACACTATATCCAGCAGACAGTGTGTGTATCCTCACCTGTTACAAACCTATCTTCACACTGCTGACTGTCAGTGTTCTGGTTGATGTATAGGCCTATTGGCCACCTCCCTGGGAGCACAAAGAAAGGAGGAAAAACTGTGCTTTGTTTGTGTATAGTAAGTACTCTTGTTTCCCTGGAAACTTATCATTAAAAATACATGTGTTTGCCCTGTAGAATGTAATTTCCCCATAGTTCCCAGAGTAAACATCTCATCATCTAAGAGTAAACATCAGAGTAGAATCTCTCCAGTGATATGTGCTTTCCTACTGGGCTTACCAGCATTTGAGGGTAAAGGTTTTTATCAAGAATAAACCTTCCCCTTGACCCAATTTCCTCTCCCGTCATGTGGGGTTGGAGTAGATAGTGAGAAACACACAAATGAGTGCTTGCATCTGGTTGGGCTCCTAAAGACTAGATTGGTTTCAGACCCACACAGAGGCTTTTCCAATAAGGAAAGAGTAAGCTAGCATCAATCTTAAAAGTTTGCTATTAGACTAGCATAGCCAGGGGAAGTAAGTACACTTTGCAAACTATTCTATTCTATAAGATACGAGAGTTTAAGTTCAAATGTACCTTCACTGAGCTATAGGGCAACATTTACAGTCTTTGGAACCTGCATTGCCAAATACAAGCTTGAATACATATTTATTAAAGGTTGAGCCACGAAACAACTTCCAAGATAAATAGGCACCATAACGGCCATCCACCTGACTTGCTGAAAATGTTGTCCAAGGGTATTTCTGTTACCATTGCTCTTTTTCCCCCTGATAAGTTATAGAAAGGTCTTTGAAAAAAAGATCTTACACTGCTTTGGTGTCATCTTGATATAATGTCAAAATGATAAATGTCCTTCCTATAGAAAGCCCTTGTAGCTGTTCACTTAATGTCTGTTTAAGATCAGCCATTCTTTTTTCTTACTGCACAGGCCAATAACAGTTATTTCCCACCAGAACACACCCAGGACAATACCTATTGGCATTTCCATAAATTCAGATGTTGTCTTAGCTAATGTGTGACATAAATCCAAAGAAAGTTTCAATTATACTGTGCACAGATTAGTTGAGATTATCCTATTATCAACATTTCAAATATAAAGGGTTAGGGTTATAACTATAGAAGCATTATCAAATGTTTGGATTGTGTTTCTACAAAAAGATGTATATTTATGAATAATATACGACAGCAAAACTTGGTATTGTTAATCAGAGCCACATTTTTCCACTTAGAATGCATGCAATAACTAATAGTTAAAGCTATAGTCTGGGTACCATAAATACAAACAAACAAAAACCAAATTGTGATATCAAGGCAGTGTAATGTATTAGTTTATTACAAATATATTGCTGTGCTGTAGTATGCATCACTATTTTTGAAGCTCAGCGCAGGCCCTAAAGACAAACCTATTAAGACTGAATTTGAGACTCGTAAACCTGAGAGTTGAGATGGACACCTTTCGCAGTGCAATCAGCACCGTGTGCCGGCCTTGGTAACTCAGGTAATGTATAGCAGCCAGCCAAAGAGCAGGAACAACAAGAATGACATGAAACTCAATGAACACTGTCTACTGTCTACAAGTACCAAAATGTTTGCATTTTTAACGCTGCTGCTTTAGTAACGGAGCATTATAAATTATACCTACAGTATACCTCTCCTGCTTTATACGGTTGCTATGGGTCATTTAGAATTCAACACGTAAGATGGAGCTAGTCGAACGCACTGCAGCGGCAGTAAATGAAGGGTTCATGGAAGTTGAGCAACTTCAAATCGGTCTTTCGCTGTAGTTCATGGAACAACGTGGACGAGAGCAGTGGTTGAGCTATGGAACTCCCCTGAGAGCTGTTTGTGTAATGAGCAAAATGGCTATCTGAGATCCAATATGAGCTCTCATTTGCAACTGCATTGTTTTGTTTTCAGACCACATTCTGGAATCACCCAGTATTGTTTTACTCTTTAAGTAAACCTTAGGATTTCTAATGTTTTTGATGTGGCCTAATTCATCAGATTTTTTTCAATTTGTAATAAACAATAATATTAGAGCATTTGGTTATGTAATTTATGAATAATGCTTTTATTTACTATATTTGTGCACATATGTTCGTTTTTAGCAATAATGGATTTCATACTAAGCATGGCTTTCATACTAAGCCCTGGATTCATTTACTGCTCGTTCTTCTTTACCTTAATATGTAGCCCTCACATTCACGTTCTGCAAAAAATAATCCCTTTTGCTGACCGGGAATACAACGTTCTGGTCTAGCACACTGCGAACATCAGAAGCAGGACTTAATATTGACAAAAGGTCAACTGAGCACTGGCCTATACTGTGTATATGTTTTGCCAGTGAAACCATGATAACATTGTAATTTTAAGGTTGAGCTGAGTTGCATTTACATAATGTAGGACCTGAAATAACATGTTTTCATGTTAAAAGTACTCGGCATGAAACTATAAAACTAGTTGGTTTCCTCATTTGAAAAATGAAGAAGCCAGTCTTAGCCAATACTTGGGGCAGATGTTTCTTTTTCCTACCCCCCACTAGTAAGCCACAAGGGTCTCATGAATAAACCAGTTGCATAAATGTGCACTGTTTTTTTACAGAGTAGAGTAGACAAAACTATAACCTTGAATTTCTGCTGTAGGTGAGGGAAACATGAATAACAATAAATGTATTTTTATGGCAATAAGATGCAAATTAGTGCTTGTGTACTGCAGTATAAAAAAGAGTGTTAATTCTTTATACTACATATGTGGGAGTATTTGGTACGGTTCTCCCCACTGCTCAAGTAATGGACAACCTCGGCTATTAAGAGCTATATAAACATGATTAAATGTGTTTATATCCCTACCCTACTTCAAACAGTGGAAAAACCATAACATCACTGCAAAGTGCTGTGCCATATTGTATTAGTCGGAGCAAATACACACAAGATAGCAACATTGTCAATTTAAATGATAAGATTACAAAAAAAGACACATTATGTAAATATATATATATGTTTTTCCACTTCCAGATAATAAAATACAATTACATTCGAACAGTAGTGTGGAGTCTACTTAAATACAGCACAGTACAAACATAAAACAACAGACACCGCCTGCAATGCTTTGTCACATTGATTCAGGTAACAACCTGGTGCCAAAGCTTCTAGAGAGACCTTTGGAAAGTAACTGAAACATAGTTAAGTTAAGTTAAACATAGTTTAAGAAACTTAAAGGGTGGCATAACGTATACTACATTTGGCCAAAGTCTCTGGTGTGTCCACCAGATACACCAACTGTTATTTTAGTCTACTGATTATATACATCTTAAAGGACTTTATAAATGGTTTAGTCACAACAAGGCAGCACTAGGCTATGATAAACTGATAAAGGATGTATAGTGAATGGTAATGATCATTTAAACTATAAACTGTCCAGCAGATTTGTCAAAAAAGACAACAGTATCCATCCCTCAGTCCTGCTTAATCTATACCAATGTCTGGACATCTAAAAACCTGTAGGAGATGCCATAGGCCTTCCCATTGTGAGCCTTTGACATAAGCAAACTGCCTAGAAATAACACTGGAGAAGCAGCCTTTTTTATACATGTACAGGTTTGATGTACAGTTGGTGTCCCCCCGGTATTCACACTATCAGCACATTTCTGTCAGCCTTATGACCAGCTTTACTTCACATTTATAGAGATGCTATATGTGAAACATTAAATGAGTAGAAAATATTGTGCTGCATAAACAGATCAAAAGTAGATCTTTTTCTATATAATTCATTGAATAGTGCTATTCTTTTTAAATAGTAGTATTTATATTTAAGCATGCTAACATTATATCTGCCTGTGTGTGAGTGTGTGTGTGGCTACATTTGTGCAGCAATTGTGGGTTTCATAGCTTAGCATATCTGAACCACTTGCGTAGTTAGGGAGTCATGGTTGAACTGCGGATCTACTGTGGTAAGCATGAGCATGACCGCAGCATGTGGAACCCTACTCAGTGTCCCACGCACTTTCAAGCCTGCGTCACTGTTGGATGCACCCGAGCATAAATTACTCATAAATACTGTATGCTATACCTGCATGCACCCGCATGCATACACACACACACAAACTTGCCATCTGTTAACCAATGTTTGACAGATATTTATATTTACATTAAATGACAACTTTCTTTCCAGCATTTTCCAGCATTCCATCTTTTTGTAAATCAAATAAAAACAGGTTTTAGATTTCGGACGAATTAAATGAAAGAATACCTTTTAAAATGGCGGTTGTGAGAATAGACCAAAAAGTAAAATTTACATCTATATATATGATAAAATAAGCCTCTATACAGCTTTCTGCACGCATTTCAAAATATTCTGGTAAGGTCATTGATGATTTCTGATAGGCCTGACTTTCTATTGCAATTTCACAATTCTATGTGTAGTGATCCTGGATAGATGCTTTGCATAAACATATAACTATAGCATAGACATGGCTAAAATCTAAGAAAAAGATGACACTGGAATGTAATTCATACATTTTCAAAAGCAACAGTACTCAAAAAGTCTGTAAGGTAATGAGCAGATAAGATATTAAATGAGATTTCATGATCGTTACACGGTTGCATGATAAGCGGGTTTAATCACAACCAACATGATAGTTGTAGAAAGATGTAGACCGGATTAAGTATGATATACCTAAAATAACTTAACTGATGTTATACACTCCATATTTGAAACTAGATAAACCCCAAGTTATAATACAGCACACATGCAAATTGTGTACATTTGTAAAACTATATCATGAAAGCATAATTTTCATACTGTATCGAATATTATTTTCATAGTGGAGTGACTATCTTCTGCCTTAAAGTAGAAAACCATTATGGGGGGAAAGGCTTTTTTTGTTTGGCACCGAGTATGAAGAAAGACTTTTGGCATGAGAAGATTACAATATTAAGAAAGGACACTCAAACAGTTCCATTTGAAACAAAACGACCAGACTAACAAAACAGTAACAGATTCTGTACTTTCACCAGCACGTCTGGCTTCATTTTGAAGATATGAAGAGCACTGTGGAGCCATGTGAAAAGAGATTCACTGTTTAAGTTAGACCCCCCTGACAATAATTTACATGAATTACATGCTGCTCAATAAATGCAGGATTTTCTCAAGTGCTGTAAACCACTGCGCACGGGTATTAAGTATCTCACTTACAGTAACTGACTGACCTGAATTTGTCCCTTGAAGCCTATGTTGGCGGCACTAGCACAATGGAAAAACAATAATATAGCTACCACAAAATATATGAACAGTGGGTTTATATAAACACAAGTGGAGAAAGAGAAACAACCGGTAATTTACATAAAGTAGACATTACAAGCGCTCTCAAGACCCCACGCTAGTGCGTAAGCGAAAAGAGAGCACATTGCCTTGAGTGGGTAAGACACTGTGCAGACCTTTTCAAACTGTTTCTTACTCTGCAAAAGAGTGTCTGAGGGGAAGGTGTAAGCGGTGCTCCTTAACAACTTGAGTATCACCGAATGCTGTGGATCTCACCAAAAAGCTGGAGATCCTGAGGTAGGGCAGGGCCAGTGTTGGTGGTGCTGGGGAAGGAGTGTGCGTGGGGGGGGGGGGGGGGGGGGGTTGCA
>JAODLI010003038.1:0-10148 GCA_027575585.1 Percopsis omiscomaycus
CACTCACTCACTCACTCACTCACTCACTCACTCACTCACTCACTCACTCACTCACTCACTCACTCACTCACTCACTCTCACACACACACTGATCCAGTTATCACCCTTTCCAGAGAATATACAACCAAAAGGCATGAACTGTTCAGTCCTGCCACATTAGTCCTGAGTCACAATTTAAAAAAACACTCCACTAATGGCTCTTGTTTATTTGTCTGCAATACCAGCTCCTTCCCTGTTCCTTTTTAAATACACTGCAGTAGCTTCACTTTCTCCCTGGCCCCATCTCTTTCTCCTTTCCATCTCCCCATTTCTATCCCCATTTCTCACAATACTATAAGGCGTAGACAAGAGGCTGTTGACTAAAGAGGGCTCATATCAGCCCAGGTGTGAATTTTCCACCAATGGGAATCACAGACTACAGTCAGAGCTTGACTCAGCAAATGTCAGTCCCGTCGATCACTGCTAAACCTAACACAGCTCTCCCGGGTAATAACTTGATTGGCATCTTATTATTTGCCATATGCATCGCTCAAACGTTTAGCTGCTTCCTTGTCCAAGGTGTGAGGTATTGTCTGTGAGCTGATAGTGGATGACTCCAGCAATGTATGGGCACACATTTATGCCGGTAATTGTGCACAATTACACTGCACACTTAGTTACTCATCTTTGATGTTGATATTACTCCGCTCATATCATCTTAAACTTTAAAGGGATTGATCTTTTATTAATACCTCAACTATAGCTTCCTTTCAATCAATATTCCCATGTTAATTATCTGGCATGAAAGAATTTATCATTCACGGTAGGTGATAGACTGGAAACTAACTTTTTTAAATTATTATTTCAAACCTCCATCATATTCTGTGTACAAAGCTGACCAGTGTATTCTCAAGTTACGCTGGTTTGTACAATCAAATTGTTCCGGTGTAAATATAAATGTAAATATATTTGTAAATATATTCACGTTTATTGAAATAAACCTTTCATTAAACGACGCGTCCCATTGCTGCGTGCGTGTGGTGTTAGCGACCCGTCTCAAGTGGCCAGTAAACGCACACCCTTTAATGTAGCTGAGCATCTGGGCACTTAATGCTGGAGTGCACAAACGAATTGCTGTAATTCTTTGATAATGTCAGGCCGGTTCAGGAGATGAAGAAGACACTGGGGCAGGACACTGTTGAGCAGGCTGAAAGGATTAATTACACCAGGCAGCTTCTGCCAACGTTTTAGCTTTGCATTAAAGTTCATTATAAAAGGGACAGTTTGGGGACACTGAGGCGGTGTCTTAATGTCGCTCGCACTGTCTGAAGTGTTGATAGTGTGTGTGAGGGGGCAACTTCTGTGACCACTGTAGATGCCAGTTGTCACCTTAATGTAGCTAATTATCACTAAATATCCTAATGACTACTTTTCATCTTTGAAACCCAATTACTGTCGCCTGCCAGATCTTGAATGAATGACAGGACGAAAGTGCCTGCTCCTTTTGGAGAGGAGCCAAGCGCACACGCACACATACACGCACACGCACACAGTGCTACATCAATCTGATAGTAATTTCTAGTACACTATACTGTAAGTAAACATTTTGTTATGTAGCCCACGCTTCGGCAGCTAACTGTTGGGAAGCAGTTTTCTCCTTCAAAAAGTTCAACCTAACTGTTTAGAAAGATTTAGTTCTGGATGCATTTTATTAGGTGTATAGTGGTCCATTGTTGGTGGCCGTCATTCATTGTTAATGTTACGTGCTTTATAGACTTGTTAAAGCCACATTCTATAGGCATGCACTCTTGTGCATGGATTCCTACACATGCTCCAATTGGCATGCATACACACACACACACACACACACACACACACACACACACACACACACACGTTTAGAAACAGCACACAGCCATGCCATAATACAGCGAACAATTACTTGTACAGTTTGTACATCTTAGTCTTCATGCGCTTAGTGTTATTTCCTCATTTATTTTTGAAAATTTTGGTCCTCTGTTTCAAAGGAAGAATTTTCTGTAGCCAGTCGTCTGATATCTTTTAATTATATAAAGTGTTGTGGCAATGATAAAGAGAGTGTTATTCGTTTATTCATATCCTCTCATGCAAGAGGCCTAAGTGAGCAATTACAATAACAGCCTTTGCTTTCTAATCACAGTAAACACCTGTAACCCAGTCTGATTTGAAAGGCAGATTATGCTAATCGTACTGTGTTTGAACAGTCCAGGTCTTTTGCCAAATACCACATTTATCTCTCTTCTCTTCTCTTCTCTTCTGCCCTCTTCTCTTCTCTTCTTTTTTCTTTTCTTCTCTTCTTCCTTATGCTCTTCTTAAACTAATTGACAAACACAATAGCAGGCATGGGGGAATCAGCTAATTAGCTGCTGGGAGTGGACATGTTTGCGAAACCAGTGTATCTGTCACATTAGTTTTGAATCTACTGGACAGTGAGTCTCTCTAGTGGTTTTTTGAATGTGTTCCAGCCTGCCCACACATGGACAAAGCCTTGCTGCACTTGTGACATAAAGGATTAATCGTTATAGACTAACTAGGATGCACCCTGTCTCTCAGTGGGAAACAATAGCATTGAGCTTCTAATTAGCTGTATGAATTGATATGTATTGTAGAACAAGACACGGTTAAATAGTTTCCATGAATTTGAAAATTGATTCATGACATGAATTAATAGTTTATATGCTGATATTCTTTGGCTAATCAAAACGAAAGGGGTACCATCTTCCACCATGCCTAGTCCCAGCGGGGCAAAGCATTGCAAATGGAGATGAGACCTTTTATATGTGGAATGTCCACACCCTAACAGCTGTAGGATAATCTGAGTCCTTATTTTCTGCCTATCTCTGTCCCCTCCACTTTATATCTTTTAAAAACATTCATTATTCCTGGTCCTTCTCAAACCTATTCACTTTAATTTTGAATGCGAAAGTAACACATTCTGTGGGACACTTTTTGCTATTTATTTGCTATGTTGTTTTCACATTCATTCCTTTAATTTCCTCAAAATGAAAAATTTCATGCAAACACAAATAGCCTTAGTAGGGCTCTATTGTTTTCATAATAAATCTGTAAATTATTTTTGTTGATTAATAGATGGGATAACTTTAGACTATAAAATGTAAAACTCTGAGGCCAAAACAGACTTGAAATTGACTTTTTGATCATATTAAATTGTTTTGACTTGTGTTGAGACATCAAGTGTGTTAGGCTTTGATGAATGATGAAGTGAGAGAGATAGAAAGATATTTGGAGAGCATGGGAATGGCTCCTAGGAGAGCTATAAATATGGAAAGAAATGGAGGTAGTGAACTCTACTTTTGGATTCCACTGTATTTTCAACATTAATATGACAGTGTAGCACACCCACCAGATCGAGGACATTTGGTCATAAAATCATTCTTTTCATGTAAATGTGTCGCAATACACAGGAGTGAAACTAGTTTGTCATTGAGCTTCTGGGATTCAAGGAGTCTTTAGACACAGTAAAATTTATATATACAAATCAAATTTAATTGGATGATTTTCCTGTCACTGTGATTTAGTCTTATGCAGCTTGATTAGGAGAGCCTTCCCTAAAGGTGCAGAATAGTCAGTAAGCTTGGCTTTGAGAAGACTGTTGATTGGCCAGGCAACAGTGCAAACAGTGAATTTACATTTACATTTACAGCATTTAGCAGACGCTTTTATTCAAAGCGACTTACAATTAGTACATTTGTCGACAGTTGAACTAGTTAACCACCAGTTTTTGCAAGCAGATATCATTCTCTTAGAATAAGGACAGCATCATGTAACAAGGTTACTTCACTTATGCATTTGCGCAACGTTACTCAAAGATTCGTCATTTACTCCTCAAACAGTCAATAATTACAATAATCAAAGTTATCATACACACTTCACAAATTCCATGATCATTTTAATTATGATAATTTGGGTGAAATACCTAAACCTAAAAATTATTTTGAATGTATTTGGGAAAAATATATTCTAAATATGTATTATTACATTATTTGAATGCCCTTTTATCAAAAGCTAAAGGCAACAGGGCTCAACACTAACTTTAAAAAGTGGTTGTTAGGCTGGCAACCAGGCTTTTGATTGCCAAAACTGAAAATATGGTTGCCATTTTTAGTCACCTTGTATTTTGAGTAATTAAGATACTATGCAGTTATACGTCAGATTAATATTGAAAATGTGACATAAAAGAATGATTTATTACAGTAAATGAACAATATTCTTTGTAGTTTGTGTTTATCTGATAATTTATCAGTTAACGTGTCCACCCTGAAAACCTGGTAGGCCTATACAAAATAGCAGTAGCAGTCATCTATGTGCATTGACTGTGCATGTGCGACACGCGCTGCATACTGCAAGGGATGCCCTGCTAGCTCATCAATAGTGTAAACGTTGTGGCGTTCAAAGTATATTGAAAATATATTTCCAACTAATTTCTTTATTACACCAATATTGTGCATAGGAAACAGTTACTGCATGTGAAAGAGGTTGTTATAAAGATCGCTAATTGCAAACTACAGTGCATATACAGAGTCCGCAAGAAGGGAAAAGAAGTACCGGTATACTATGTAGAAATAAGCTTGCTTCAAGATCCAGTGCTTGCCTAGCCCTGTGGTTCTGTAGGATGTGGTTTTTTGAACTAGTGAACTTGATGTATCACTTATCGAAGTTTATGTTTTAAGTATTGTAGTATAATTTTCCGTGCAGCTCAACGATGCTGGGATTCTTTGTCTCCCAAGACTTCACAAATGTACTTTTTGTTTTTCGTTCAGGTTCATCTGATTCTTTGTTTAATTTGTTCATTCGTTTGTGATTCGTTTGACGGGGTTAGTTGAACTTTTCACCCCCCAGTCAAACAACTTAATTTTCTTCACCATTGTTTCATGCGCACACAAGTAAACACACCAACGCACGTGCAGCATTGCCGGTTCAGACTGTAACAGCAATATTTAAATATGACTAATGCAACAAATACTACAAATATATTTACTTTTGGGTGCACGTTTTTCTGTTTACTGTCCTGATTTTTTTTGTATGTTAAAAAGTGCCTAGGCCAAGAATTGGTTGCCAATTTTCCAAAATGGCTGCCAGTGGCAACCTGGCAACTGTTACTGTCAAGCCCTGCATAAGGCCTTGAGTGCACACCACTGTTTTAAGAGAGAAGGACAGAGTAGAGAGGCGACTCGTTAATAGTTTCAAAACTAAAAAAAGTAAATTTATTTTTTAATTGTTACACCCCCTCTGTCAGCTGTATCTCTGATACTCCCACTGTAGTTCAATGTCTTATTGGTATGCCAGCATGCTCCAAACCAAAGCCTGTCTCTGCCAATGCAGCGGTGTTTAGCACCTCTGTCCGACAGCGTGGCTGCAATCAATCCTACATCCTCTACCTCTTAAAACAGATGCACACAGACCGTACACTGGTGGAGTTGTTATGACTCCGATGTGGCTTTCTGCCATATGGGACCACTCTGCTTGAACATTCAGCGCGTCCCCGTGGCGCTGGTCAGTGGGCCGAGCAGTAATGGATGTCAGGGAGCAGATTACATGGTGATGTGTTATTGATCGGTGGCTGTCCTGAACTTGTCATTGATTGAATCAGCTGTGTGTTCAAGTGTTTAAGTGGGAGCTTTTTCGCCATCACAAGGAGCAATGAAGACACTCTTTGTCAAAGGTTATTGCTCCCTCAGGGACAGCGGTGGAATGCTTCGCTTTTTGATTGCGCTGTGCGTCTGTGTGTGTGTGTGTGAGAGAGTGTGAGAGAGAGAGAGGGCACAAAGCAGGAGGGACAAGAGAACAGCGTAAATGATGGTGAGCTACTGTGAAAATTGTGACCTTTCTTTAGGACGTGCTTTGTAATGCTTTGTGGCATGTGTGCAAATAACATACCTCTGATTAGATTTAATTGAGTGAAATATAGATTATACTATGTTGTGTGTATGTGTGCGTGCGTGTCTGTATCAAATGCGTGTGCTTGAGCATAGCTGAGAGTAAAATGGAGAGAACAGGAGCGACAGTGATTCCATGAAAAGGAGAGAGATTAGCTCCCAGAGTCCCAGGCTCTCTCATGAGACTGTCGGAGAGGGAGAACAGGATTCACTGAAGACCGGTCGTCTGGCAGCACGCCCCCAAACCATCCCTGCATCTTCCTCCTCTTCATCATCATCATCCTTATTATCACTGCCATCCTAATTTCCATCATCATCATAACCAGTGTGTGCCGTTTTTCTCTCTCTCTCTCTCTCTTTTCCGTTATTTGTAAACACATATTCCATTGCGGTTATACCATTGAGTAGTTGTATGTGTCCCTAGTCAGTGGTTTGCTTGCCTGTCTGTGGTGCAGGTGTGGGATGTGCGACCATGATAGATTGCTCCCAGTATCCATTCCATTTCCTCCTGCATTGATGTCAGGCTAGCTGATGGAGGCAGATGGAGGACCATGTTATGACTGATAATGACTTGTAGCACCTCATCTTGGCCTCATATGAGGAGGGGAAGTATTGGTATTATTCATCAGAGGTAACACGAGATGGATTTGATCAACATGGGGTTTATCTCGGAGAGAGCGAGAGACTAAGTACAGGCAGATGAAAAAAGAGACAAGTGAGAGCAAAACACTAGTTCAGCTTGGGAATAGGACTGCACCGACAGTCTCAATGTGTGATAGACAGGGGAATCAGCATAGTGATTGGTTGGAAAGCAAACCTGACCCTAGCGCTCCATGGCACATGCACAACACATGATTGAACGCCGCTGATATTGGTCCACACTCCTTACACATTGGTCTCCTTACAGCTTGATGAACACAGATCAGTGGAAGTACACACCATTACACTGATGAGAAGAAAATTACCAAGGAGCGGAGAGGAGAGAAACTTGTTCTCTCTTTATCTTTCTACATCCTTTTGTACGCCATTGTAAATGAAGGGCTGGATCATTTTATGACTCGTGTAATGATATTTGACAAAATAATTATTGTATGAGGAATGTGGTCAGCCGCAGTGCATGGAGCGAACATCCGCCATGCTCAATTACACTTATAAAACAAAACAAACATTTCAGTCTAATACCACTATTGTGCCACTGGTGTTTGCTACAATATACGGCTTTAAGGCCCTTCAACAAAAATGAGACAAGAATAAGTTATTCATAAGTTCTTAAACGCCTTTTCCCTTTTATACAAAAACACATTTATTAGTTTCACAAATAAACATCACAAAATACATACATTTGAAGTAGACGTAAGCTTCAAATCTATGTCTTCTCACTGCTTCTTGCATCAGAGGCTCTTTTTAGCCAATTAAAACTGCACAACGTACGAGCCCCTTCTTTTTAAAATTTGAAGTGTCTCTTGAAAAACTGCAGTTGTTTCATTTTGGCGAATTGACCAATGAAATTGCCGAATTTCAAGGTAGGTCTGCACTTTCCAGTCCCTGGGAGGAGGGGTTACGTACTGTATGTCGAAAAGCAGACTCTTATGAGCCTGTAGCCTACTGTAGCGTTACAAAGGTTGCACACATGCTGCGCTTTTTGCTTGTGTTTTTTGAGTTTTGGTTTGCATACAGCCCGCGGATTGTTCACACTTATCCATCACCACTTGATCAAGTATTCATAGGTATAATGAATATGAATAATGCCCTCTAACAGAGTGTAAATCAGACTAGTGTTAGCTTGTTTGGTTGGTGTCAAACTCCAAACCTGAAAACTGCAAACCTTCACACAGACGTACAGCCGGCAGCGCGGTGTTTCAATTGAAAGCCAGCTAAAAACAACACGTACGCCTCCTCCATTACAAACAAAACAGCAGAAGTTAGTCAACACTTTGGAGCAAAATTGTACACAGTTATAGCAAATTTGCAGTGCTATCCATGGGGACACGTTGTGCCATTTTTGTTTGGTCGTATGGGCCCTCAAAACCTCTAGACTGAAGATGAAACTAAAAGTATGTGAGGGTAATAGGCCCACGTTTGTGGCCGTGCACACACACACACACACACACACCAGTGTCGCAAACAAACCCAGTTTAGTCCCCTGCTGCACATCATAGTGTATTTACAGAAAACATCTTTGCAGCTGAGAAACGCACAGCATCCCTTCTGAGAGGCAGAGAGCGTATGACAGAGACTGCTGGAGAGACGTCTTGAAGATGTTAATCACTGCATTTCTTTTTCCCTACCTGTTTTATGACACGGCATGGGTGATGCCATGTTGCAATGTCATTGGAAGCTACAGGAATCTGGATGTTGTTTACATAAAGGTTTGCGTAATAAGGTGATGCCCCATCCAGGGTCATCCAATAGATGGATGCAAATGATCTAATAAGATGTGAGTTTTTGTAATGCACCATTGTATATCATTGGTCGCACAAGTCACAAACACTGTTGAAACGACTTGGCTGTGATGTAGTAGTGAATATCATGTCTTTATTTAACGGAATTGGAGACATGCTTGTGATAAATAGCTATCCAAATAACCGTGGATTGACTTGTGTTGGGATATTAGTATAGATGGATAAACGCTACGACAGGAAGAGGAAAAAAAGTGAGAGAAGGAAAGTGAAATAAAGAAAATAAAGAGTAAAAGGAAAGCAGTACAAATTGAGACTGACAGAGAGAGTGAGTCGGAGGGACAAATGGATAAAGACAGGATAAAGGTGAACAGCAACAGGCATCATTACCAGCCAGGCAGGCATGCTGAGGTCTAACACACCTACATTGTGATCCCTCTACACTTAGCTTAGCGTCACTCCTCTCATCTATTTTACCTCTGCACGTAAAATAGGTGCACATCAGCCTCTGCCCTGTAGATGTCTCTCTCCCTCTTTCACACACACACGCAAACACACACACACACACACACACACACACAGAGAGAGAGAAATGCCTTGCGGCTCTTCTGACTAGCAAGCCACTATAAATATTCACGATCGCTTTGTTTCCTGTTGTTGGTTTGTGCGTAGCAAAGGAAAATTCCTTCCTTTGTATTTTCCACAACACAACAGTGTCTTTTTCCAGCTGGCTAAAGCTCACAAAGGGTGTATTCCAGTTGACACACACACACACACACTCTTGAGTGTTTACAGTGAAATGTGATTGGTATTTTTAGCTCCACTAATAGGCCATAGAGCTAGATTGCATTCCTTGTTGTGTTTTCCTGACAAATGTTTTAATCACATTTTTATCGCGTTTCTAACATGAACCTCATGGATGTATGCCGCTCAATGAATTCATGGGTCCTTCTATAAGCCGATAAACCCAGATGAGTAAAATATGGTGAATTATGTCAAATGCATAGATAGCATATCTGGTACATTTTCTTCTACTGCTGCTGATCGACAAAGGTTTGTTGCCGACAAATGACAAATGCTGTAAAATAAAAAAACAACTTACAATCATATTTCCATGTTTTTTCAAACAGTAAATCAAAGTGCGGGTAAATTCCATTTGAAATAAAAGTTGGCGGTAAATAAGCATGAATTCATAGTAAGCATTAATGTTACAGAAGACGTACTAACATGGTCCGGGAGAAAACCAGAAGAGATAATGAATAGAATAGGTCATTTAAAGGATGGATGGATGGATGCTTCCATCTCAGAATACAGGCCTTGTTAAGGCCTGCTCCCCACATGGATTACTGTATATGACTCGTGCAATTACTTTTCCCACAATTACATTCAGCCTTGCTAAATCCCATTACACATGCAAATGAATGTCCTCACAATATTTTACATACTTGCACACTAACTAGCAAAAGCAGTTAATTTGTGTGTGTGCGCGCGCGTGTGCATCTACTCAAGCTGAACACGTCTGGATTACTACTCCATTAGTCATTGTGGAGACAGTGCAAACCTTTGAGTCACCTCTATATCTGTAAATGCTGTCAGCTAACCTCTTCCCCCCCCTCTCTCTCTGTCTATCCACCTCTCCTCAGATCTGAGCTGGACCTGGACTATGACAGCTATCAGGAGGACTACTACGACAGGTACTGTCGGCCAGCCACGCGTCACAGCTTACTGCTTGTCTGTGTGTCACAGAGACCAGAGCGCCAGGCTGAAGCACTTTCTTCATCCCCTAACTGGCTTCTTTGGGGGGGGGGGTTCACTATAGCAATATAACCAAGGA
>JAODLI010003039.1:0-10148 GCA_027575585.1 Percopsis omiscomaycus
TGAGGTACACCCCCCCCCCCCCCATACAAGCAGCTCGAGTGTTCCTTTGTAGCCGAAGCGTTAGCTAGCAGGAAGTGCAGCCTCGCTGTCTCTACTCATCATCAATACAGCTTTCATTCTCCCTCAGTGGAGCAAGATGGAAGCTGTACAAAAGGACCACTGGTACTTCTTGGTGCTGCTCGTATTTCTCTCGTTTCTTGAAGGTACAGAAACTGAAACTTTACTAATTAACTAACTAATACTCAATTTCAATAAATGCTATTTACCAAACGGTAATAAATATATATAAAATATTATATAATGTGTAAATTAATTATTTTATACGTTTTAATATGATGTGCTACCTCATGTGAGTTTTCCCATTTGAATGGAAAGGCAATTGTTGCTGTTGTGCCTTCAGAAAGAGTTTTAAAAGTTAGACATTCACAAACTACCACAGCACACACCCAAAGGCATCACTACTCAAAATCAGTTCGATAGAAAGCATTTGTAAGCCTGATTCTGGGCTATTGTCAACTTGTCAAGGATGTGTGCTGGCTTAAATTAGCCACATTCTCATTGGCCAAATAATGGTCCCAGAGCAGTGAATAGCTGTGATAATTTTAATGTGAAACTAGACTCTTGGCAGTTGGAGCATGATTAATTTGAGTTTTCAACTTACAGAAAAGGTATTTCAATGGATTTCTTCTTTCATTAAACATTTAGTACTTTTAAAGACATGACAAAAATTGGTTTCTAGCAGGCTTATCATCATGTGAATTAATAAGACTAGATCCAGTGTAACCTCTAATTTAGCTATCTAAGTTTAGATCATTTCTGTTTACATTTTAAACAATGTAAACACGAACAAGCTAATTCCTATATATAACATAAGGAAGTGTGATTTATTTTCAATAAATCTCTATATGTTCCCAATTAAACAAAACAATGCACTGTGTCTAGTGGCTGTCCAGCAGAGAGGGCACCCGATCACTGTGCATCTGGAAGAAGGGATGGTTCTAAAATGCCTGTGTCCCTGGGAGGGCACCCTCAACATGGTTGCCTGGACCAAAGACCCGGAAAGGAACTCCATAGCCGTTTACCATCCTGTGTACGGGCTGTCCTTCTCCAAAGAGTACCAAGAGAGAATTGAGTTCCTGAGAACCACGCCCATGGACGGCAGCATTGCCATGAGGAATATCACTCACCAGGATATTGGAGTTTACCACTGTTCTGTCCATACCTTCCCTAACGGGTCCTGGAGCAGAGAGGTGCAGGTGGAGGACCAAGGTAACATGTTCAGTTTGTCCTGAGGTGTCTTTATGTTCTTTATGTTCGAGAAACACAACTGTGCATGAAACTGCAGTGTGGCTGTAGGGGGAGGGGTAGAGAACGGTAACTGTTATGTGGAGGAGTAGAGAGAAGGGCGAGGCCACTCAACACTCGGGTGTGGGAGGGACGTGCTTTGAGATGTACAAACGGAAACCTTTTGGATAACTAGTTACAACCAATCTAGAATTACTTTAATTCGCAAATTACGATAACGTGGACCTTTTCAGCGACACAAATGCAGGCAAGCGATGAAAAGGAAGCTCGACGTATGAATTTCGCTCGTTTATGTTCAGTTCTGAGTTTTTTTATGATGCGTTCAAATGAGTCATGGTCCCAGTTATTTTCTACAATGCAAAACCAAATCTCTTCTTTTCTCCCTGTTCAGATGAGGCCGAGAGGGAGGTATTGACAGAACTGCACCACAACCTGACGCTCCACTGTAACCACCCGCCCAACAGCACCGCCCACCTCGTTACCATGGAGAAGCTGAATCCCGGCCAGACCTGGGACGTCCTGGCACTGTGTGCAGCGGCGTCGGACGGGCTTCTGCCAGCCAGCAACACGTACGCCGCGAGGGGCCAGTTCACCTGCGCGGATGACCTGGTCGTCAGCCTGCACCTGGCGGACGTGGTCGAGGAGGACCTAGGGTTCTACCGTTGTCGCTTCAACACTGATTCTGGTGTGCGAACCACAACCGTGTTCGTCTCAGTGTCGAGTCTAGGTAATAGGAGTCACACTTTACAATACAGTACAGGTGGGGGCAGGAGTTTAATGACCAAAACCAGCAGGTTCAGGGACAGTTTTTTCCCCAGCAAGCCATCAGGCTACTGAATAGCTAGCTAACACCCACTGCTGCCACCTTGTATTCACAATGCCACTTTATTAAAAGTCACCTATTTTTATCCTGTACAATTATTTAATTCTTATTCTATTTTCATCACACATATCTTGTACATCTATCGCTTGTTGTACAACCAAGCTTTTCATTACAATTTCTTTGCTGCTCCTCTGTAATGTGTATTTGAAAGAAAAGTAATGTAGGTTAAGCAAAAATAGAGTGAGATATGTCATCTGCATACGTAGACGATAGACAACTGTTGCAACCGCAAGCATAACATCCTGTAAGCACCTGGCTCCACTGTACTTCAGAACTGTGCGTGTGTTTTATGTATGCACCCATGTGACTACACAGTGAATCGGGCTCTGTGAATGTTTAGAGAATCGTGATTCAAATGAAGGAATGAAAGCTTGCATCTGATGCGTTGGTGACAATAATTTCTTCTCCCCTCCTTCAATCTTATTTAATCCTCAGATGAATTCAGCCTGTCTGGGTACATGATATATATTTACACTGGGAGTGGATTAGCTGGACTAATCCTCATCATTACTATCTTCATACCAGCAGTGAGGCACAGGTAATGTAATATACCACATCCTAAACTGTTGCATATATACTGTATATGAAATCACTGTCTGACTACCTCCTGGCTGTATGGGGGTGGATTTTTGCAGATGGGGGGGGGAAAGTGAACATCTGGGCTTATCCAGTTTGTGCACTTTATAGGATTCCAATCTTTTGACTGAGACATTGTAAACAGTGTGCCATGTGTTGCTTAGAAGTGAAAAATGTGAGGTCCCTGCAGGTTGGCTTGAGAAAACTGGGAAAAAAACATTCATGAGTCGTGTGAGGTATTTAACCCATAATTGCTACAGTATGTAGCCTGCTGGGGAGTACGCAGATGTAACTGTGACAGTGTGGAACTAATTGCATCATTAGCAACATTTCCCATTATATCTCGTAAAAACAGCTATACCAGCTGTTAATCATCTGTTATTAACCAGTAATAGTATCAATAATGTTTCTGATTATTGATATTAACCCGGGTAGCGTGATTTGAGAAATTATTATATTGTAAGAACTCCCGGAGCTACGTTTCTCCAAGTATCTCCCCACCCCTCTATTGAACGTCTGAAAAGGGAGTTTGTGTCATTTGGAGAGTGTTCAACTTGGCTCTGACAAGGTTACATTGAAGACTATTACGCCTACAAGGCGCCAGGCTATAAATAAACCCCCTCTGACTCCACTGCAGACAGAGAAATCTCAATATTATGTGAACAGTTGTTTATGTTTGGCTCATCATCATCACTTGTCATGACCTCATTGTCATCTGTGTCCCAGGAGGAGACACAAAAGAGTGGAATACAGAGTCAAGCTCCATCCATCTCAGAAACAGGTAAGGGGGTCATCTATCTGTTTGTCCTGCATGTTTGTCCAGGATATCAGTTGTCTTGCAATGCTGTGGGGACCTGTTAAAGTGGACTTGTGTAAACTCATCCCTGCCCCTTGTGGCCAACATTACATACTACCTCTTTTTTTCCATCTGAATAATGCCATGCGTTTAGCTAACACATACGTTGATTATATTTATGTAACATTTAACAATATCGTACTACATCCCCACAGCCTAACTGCTATATGAACACTTCCACGCATACCAGGATGGGAAAGAAGCCTAATCAGATAAGGGACTGTCCAGTATATGCCAACATACAGACTGCACATCACAAGACCATGAAAGAATTCTGACAAGCGGGGGGCCAGGGAAATTCACTTGTGAGAAGAAGTAGATTTATATATTCACAAGTGCCCAATGCCAAAGACATTTTTAGTGATTTCTAGCTATAAACGTATATATGCCACTATAGCTTTACAAGATGCATAATTTTTTTCACTCATCCTTTAAAAACACCATAACTCATACTAAGGCCAGAACTAGTTCTAAGAATTATGGGAGGTTTGTTTGCATTCAGTCCTGCTACTATTAATCAAATGTTGCATGTACTGCATAATTACCTTAGAGTAATGTTTGTTTGAGCAAAACAATGCACAATAGATTATCATAACAATAGCCCCTATGCAAATTAGTGGATGCAAACTTGTATAATCATTCTTATAATCATTCTTTTCAATTTCATAAATTCCAATGGAACACCAATGATGGTTAAGCATAATAAATTGCTCTCCTCATGCCTCAAGCCAACCTTCTATGTAAATAGTCCACAATGTTGTTTAATCATTTGACAAAGTAAAAAAAAAAAAATAGCAGTCACTCACTGCTCTGAAATCTCCTGAGATTATTGCATTCCCCAAGGTTCCATCATCTAGTATGTCTGCATTGTACTTACTGTAGCTCGGCTAAAACAGCCAAACCCAAATTAACTTAACCGGTTCGCTAGTGCAGAGTAGTGTAGTTTCTGTATCTTTGTAGATGAAAGCCTTTTTATCTATTGTTGTGTTGTTGTTTATTTGCCACCCTTCTATGTGATTCTATTTAAAACTGGGTGAAAAAAGAAACATGAAAGATAATGATCAGAATGTTATTTCCTCAGGGACATTTTCTGTACAATTATATTTAACCTTTATATTTAGGATATATTTGTGGAGTCCATGACCAAGTTCTGTTTGTTTTCATCTTTCACTAATGAAATAAAAATCTCTAAATATTTTATTTGCATATGATTTCCAATCCCCTAACTGCTACATACAGTATAGATTTATATTACACACATGCATGTTAGGTTAGAACTCCATTGAACAAAGCACTGGCATTAGAACTGTAGAACTGTATTGTAAACGATTGGAGTAAAGATTTTCTTTTAATTTTTTTTAATTAAGGATGAAACAAATAGGTCTTGGTAATGGACTCAGATTTTTGACTCTATGTTCTAGTGTATATTGACTAAGGTTGTGTCATTCTGCAGTGAGAGAGAAACGAATAATCTCATCTATGTCTGTAGAAATGGATGCTGTTGCACACTGGGGATAAATGATACGCAGGTGTCACTGCAAGAGGACAACATGGATATGGATACAGGACACCATAATGGACAATTTTGTTTGGAGCCATTTCTATTGACTTTTCGTTTGTCTCTTTTGAGCAGTGCAGTCAACACGATACCTAGATACCTCTGGATACCAATGTGCACCGTCAATGATATAAATAAAAGTGTGTCACAACCCCTATTGTATGTCATTAGAAAAAAAATAGTTTTTGTGTAATGACACCATTTTTTTTAGGTCACTAAAAAAAATAGTTTTTGGAGGTCACTAAATATGGTTTTCATGTTAACCCAACTGTCATAACCATATACAGTATGTACTGTATAACATTTTCCTATACATCTTTTCCCAAATAATTCCTATAATTAATAAATAATTCCTGGTCTTTTAGCAGAAATTAAAGGTTTGTGCCATATAAATATTATTTGCTTTTAGGCCTAAGCATTATAAAAGCAATGCATTGCCAATTTAGGTAAGTGCTTATTGAGCTAAATGAAAGTTGGCTTTGTTCAAATGTGGATTGCTGAATCTTAATTTAAAAACCACCATCGAAAACATCCCAGGTTATTAATAAGGATAACTAACCCCTTTCTTAACCACAAGTACTCTGTATGTGTGGCATTAGATGAAAGAATTGCACGTCATAATAGAACATTCAATTTATTTTCTCTCATCATCAAAAACATTACATATGTACATTTAGTGAGTGAAAACGGTTCTCCTACACTCATTGAAAGTGCTATTAACAAATATTACGGGCAAAAACGAACACAAAAGCATGGTCGAGCTTTTACATGTGAATACACACACAATCATAGCATTAAGAACAGAAATCATAATTGACTAAGTTCACACCTACACCATATTTAAACAAGGTGCTCCGTTTATGGTTACCATAAACCTGAAGATGGAGAAACAAGGGGAATGATAAACATCGTCACTTTTCAGCAATTCATCTTTATTTTATGAACTGTTGCTGAATTGTGTCAGATGTAGTGGAGGCATTAATAAAACCACACATTATAGCTGTGTTAAGACTTAAGACAATTAGGGAAGAACTGTGACCAGATACACTGAAGGTCTCTACAATATTTGTCCTTTCACATATTATCTATCTAATCCATACAGACACCCTTTTATAGAAGTTTTCATTCTGACCTTCCACATTGTCATAGATATCTGGTGAGTGTTGGCTTATATCCAGGTATGACATCGCATAGCACACCTTGGAAGGAGAGTGGGAAAAGCCAATGTTTTGAAGGTATGGACAAATATACTTTTTTTTTTTTTTTTTTTGCAACAGTAAACTCAAACATACTCAGAAGGCACTTCTTCAGGCGGAAAAACAGAAGAGGACAACATTCGTAATTTCACTCACTTTGAACTGAAAACATTCACTGGATAACTAAGAAATTACTCTATTTACTGTATTTACTCTCCGCTACAAAGGTCCAGCTGTGCAGATGTAACGGAGGCCAGTGGTACAGCAAGGTGCTGCGCTGTGCAGAGTAAACCTCACTCCCCCGACACATTAAGAGACGTGTTAGCGACAGATGCTAGGGCGCATTGGGTTTTAGCCTCCCTTACTAACACGTCCGCCTCCCACGCCGGGGATCCGGGTTCGAGTCCGGTGCGGGACTGGACCGGTTACACAGACAACGATGACCCCCTTGTATCACATTCTCCCAGTGGGGGGCGGGGGGGGTCGTCACGTTTACCTCTTACTGTAGCTTTCCCCACGGAACTCTGGTACGTCAGCAGGCCTGTCAAGCTTTCATTGATGAACCTCAACAGATATGTGAGGCTGGCTGAAAGCAGGAACCCATTAAATCAAATTGATCTGCTAATGTAATTAAAGAACAGTGGCAGTTTGAGTGAAAACGCTGGATCCTATTCCTAAATAAAAAAAAAGGGTTACACCGTTTTTGTGCCAATTAAATTTTATCTGAACATTCTTGCTGATTCATTGTGGTCCGTTTAATTTGATTATGCTAAAGCACAACATTATTTATATGTCATGTAATGTAAAAACATGTGTGTTTAGAATTCATTTTGAAAATTAGCCTTTTATAACATAATTTTGTTGTGTATCTTTTAAGATGTAGTGCAGTTATATGGAAATTGCTGTTTGTGTGGTTGATGCAGAATAAGATAAAACATTTCAGGAATCTTACTTTTTTTTAAATTTTTGGTGTGATCTTTCAGGCTACCGCTGTCAAACAACAGGTGAAAAACAATATAATCTTTTCATGAATAAAATACCACGTAGCTTACAGTTCACACTATAGATAAGTACTAACATGAAATGCTATGTTACACATGTTGCTATACAGATTTCTACATCCTCTCTAAAGCAGTGGAGTAAGTTTTGGTAGCGCATGGCCTGTCATTGGAGCAGTCCCGGGCTGCAACTGGATTTATGGCCACTAGAGGGGGATAGCGCCTCTTCGTGGTGCTGATGCTGATCACTGTGGTCTTCAGAGAGGAAGTTGGGAAATGTCTGTGCTCGTGGGATCAGCGTCATTGTCAATCTGGTTCCTGGAGGGGGGAAGGGAAACACTTATGTTTATATTCTGTTCTTTTTTGCATGTTCATTAATACTTGTAATCACTCTAAGTCGTTTTGGATAAAACATCTCTTAAAGAGTGTGTACGTACGTGTGTTTACTGTTTAGTGAAGGTAATGGCACAACAACACAAAATTGGGTTAAAAAAAATGTATTGTAGAATTTTATATTCTGAAAAATCTTGTGAATATTTTAATGATTTTTGGATTGTTTGTTTTATGACAAACACACAAAGGGGTAAAATGCATTTGTCTGCAATTCTGTACATAAAGCACTACAATAAACACATCAATTGAAAACATCGAAATGAAGACTGTTTGACCTGTTTGGCAATTTTACATTAAAAAAAACAATGAATCGTGTTGGTCAACAGCCTTAAAATGTACTGCGGGCTTACGTATATTGTACCTAAGCGGTTGCTTAGCTACTGCATGCTGAAGTCCTTTATAAAATTTAGTAATCCATAAATAACAATTATACAATGGCATGGGGGATTTAACCAGATGTAGCCAGATATAGGTGGTTGGTAGGTAACTCGCCTTGTTTTAAAACCAGATGATGCAGAGCTAAAATGCTAACAGACGTATCCATTTGGATTATCGCTCGCTTTCTCTGCCTTTAATTTAAATTAATCGTCCAATTTGTTCAGTAATTCATATTGGTTAACTGGTGAGAGTAATGAATACTTGTGGGTGGAGAGGGCTGTTATGTGCCCCAGAGAAAGCATTAATAATGTATTAGAGATGTGCAGACGGAGGAAAGATAAGGAAATGGTGGCTGGCGGGCTGCTGATCAACAAGCAGGAAGTGGTCGACGATCAATATTTCAGGGGGCGCAAAAGCTCTCACAACACTATAAGCAACTCTAAATCACCTCTCCCAACATTACCCCTACACCTACAAATTCACTTGCCATTTACTTGTCAGGGTTTCTATATCAATTCAATTTAGGAGTTTACACACACACACACACACTCCATTTGTTTTTTCTTCCCCTGAAATAAAGAAAAATGAGATAGTTCTGCAGTTGAGGACTTTAAATGGATTCCCAGTCCATGCTCACCAGCCAGGCAAGAGCTGAGCCTGCCCAGGTTATAGGGGAGGGGCACGCTTCCCTCCGACTGCCCATCCCTAATAGATTGCTAAGAGCGATCAGGCGATCAGGCTTATCCGTGTCTCATCTCTGCCAGGGCAATCCCTGTGTTCTCAACCCAGAGCCAATTTGGGCAGAGGAGGAGAGAAAGAGAGAGAGAGAGAGAGAGAGAGAGAGAGAGACGGCCACCCTCCCCCTGTGATGAGGGCTACACCTAGGAGACACTCTCAAGCTGTGATAAGGCCATATAAGTGTCAACAAACACATTCCACACAAGCACAGATATGTAAAAAAAAAACACGCGCACACACACACACACACAAACCAGTTGTATTCAATCTCAAATCTGTGCGCATTTAAACAAACTCACAAACCAGCATACGCGCGCGCACACACACACACACACACACACACACACTACATACAGATCTGCACACATAAATGAGCGCACACACACACACATATACAGTAAATACAGATATTTTCCCATCTCTCCTCTGCCCTTGCCTCCTCTCCTCCCTGCGAGAGTCCAACAGTGATTTGTCAGTGCCTTTTCATTACCCAGGGAAGGTCATGTCACCCTATCTGGCCTGGGGTGGCAGCTGCTAGGCTGGAGCAGCGAGGACAGCCACTGTCACGCACACAAAATCAAAACACAATGGAGTTTATAAAACTCAAAAGCCCACACCTGCATGTACACACACAAACACACACACACGCACGCACACGCACACACACACACCTGTCTACAGCTTCCACACATTGTGCTAGCCCTGATAGCCCTCTTAGTAACACCTGTAACCGGAGAGAGAAGGAACACAAGGCAGAGATTATGTACAGTGAGAGTGTTGACGGCCCGCTTTGTGTCCAAACCACGACATTTATACATGAACCATCTGGCGGAAGGAGAAAGGTCAGCACCAAAACAGCGCGAAATCTTAATTTGGATTCAAATCATTTACAGCAATGATTGTGGATGCAAAAAAAATTATTCTCAGGGTCCACTGGAAAGAGACTATTGAACTCAATTGTGCGTGGCTATTATGGATTTCTTTCATGGGATTCGACCTTTGAGTGGAGTATTTCTCGTCGCCTGTTGCAGATAAAGCAGTGTTATCATCCTATTCCCCAATCATCCTGTCCCTGTGCCTTTTATACGCGCTTATTTTGTGTAAAAACCCTCGAATCACTCCCAAGCGATCAAACGGAGAACATTGCTCCACTCTATTAGAATGGCTAATGTGCTAGGGCACTAATCTGTAGAGAGAGAGAGAGAGAGCGAGAGAGAGAGAGAGAGAGAGAGAGAGAGAGAGAGAGAGAGAGAGAGAGAGAGAGAGA
>JAODLI010003040.1:0-10147 GCA_027575585.1 Percopsis omiscomaycus
GACGCCAACTATAAACTTATGGTCGTGAATGAGACAAAAAGAACGACTAAAAAATACCAACAGCCAAAGGAAAGCTTCTCGTGGACCTCAAAGTGGGGGGTCGTCTTATATTCAGTATCGTCTTATATTCGGGTATATACGGTATATTCTTATAAATTGTTCCTCAGTCCTGCCTCTCGGTTAATGGCACAATCCATTGAACTCCTAAAGTCCTTCTCCAAATGAATTACATTTTTCTGCAGAGCACTCACTGTTGCAGAGCTCCACCACTTCCTCTTTCACAGACATGGGGTATGGTGTATCACCTTGCTGATCTTCCTGATCAACATCTTCAGGCTCTGAGATATATAGTTCAATTATTTAGTGATGTTATTTGGCCCACCAGATTTCTCAGAGGGACAAAGTGACCAGGCGTTTATGACGTTATTAAAGTTGACTGAATGGGTGGAGGTTGAGTCTCCTCTTCCAGGCCTGGTTCTGAAAGGGGTTCTAACTGGACTCGAAGGGGGGAAGTTTGGTCTTCATCCATTAGATCCATTAAATTTCCCTCCATGTTTTTAATTTTTTTTTTTAAATAAACACAGCATGGAAAACCACAATATACGTCCCCGTACCGACGACCAATTCTGTAACAACCGTCCTCAAATTACCTAAAAAGCGGTTGGCTACAGCGAAAATAATCAACGGGAACGTTTGTATTTTTTTTTACCTAAGCGTGTGTTATTTTTTTACCTATACAGCAGTATCTATTTCATAGTCACACATTAAATGAATACTTAAAATATCACTGTATTTTCGGAAATTTGGAAATGCTGTAGTCTAATGAAACTCCTGAGTGTTTGAGGAGTGGTTCATGTTTAAGGAATATATATATATATATTTTTAAGCATATAGTATACTTTGAAGAGCCCGACCTCTCCAATATGGTCCTGTTTACTTTGGCCTGAGTTTTGGCTTTTAGGGACTGGCGAAAGCACACGGGCGCGCTGGATTTATAACACGACTAAATAATAGACTGTATAAATAAGTGGACAAACCGTTCGTGACGTCCCCATAGGTTTTCTGAAGAAAGGGTGGCGACACGAACATTTAAAGCAAAAGTAGAACACAGCGTATCTGTAGAGCATGTACAAGAAAACAAAGGAGAGCTTAAATTTAAGCCCCTCAATGAGATGCACCTGTGTGGGAATCATCCCATACAGGTGCGTAGCCAGGATGAGAGGTACAGGGCGTTCATGGGCCTGGGCACGGCCCCCCACACCCCAAAGGCGCGCCTTTACGTGAGCAGGACCCTCTCCCGGGGACCAGGGACGGGCGGAAGCTGGGACCCTCAGAAGTCTACGATGTCCTCGTCATCCTCCGGCCCGCCCAGCAAGACGATTCCCAAGCTAAGCGGTGTGGCGTCGATTGGTGAAGCACCGCAAGCGCGCCTTTGGTGACGAACACGCTGTTTTTGGCCCCCATGCTTCCTCTAGGCTTGGCCCTAGGCCTCCTGATCCAGCTCCTCATACGACGGCTCGAGGAAAACAAGAGCATCCCTGTCCGAGGTGCTGTCGGGGCTGCTGCAACCTACTGGCGAGCTCGACTGTCGGTCATTGTATTCTGTCTTTAAATAAAAGCCCGTATATACATTTACAGCATTCAGCAGACGCTTTTATCCAAAGCCACTTACAATTTGTACATTTACATTACATATCAATTACATAGTCAATGAGAGCCAAGACGGGAGGTACAGGGTGTGCACGGGCTCTGGGCACGCCAATCGTGACAAAAATAAATAGTTCATATTCAATTATTTTTGGGGTTCAAGGCTCAAAAAGTTTGAAAACGGTTGTTCTAGACATATTTATATTACCTGAAACGTATTTGTCCACATATACAGGAGTACACAGCACTGCCACACAAAATGGTGAAATGCTCAAATTATGTAGAAATTTGAAGGACATGTAAGACGCAAATAACACTGCCTTGCACCTTTTTTTTTTTTTTAAAGGGTGCTGTGTTTGGAGAGGTTTATTGCTATAAACCTCCGTTCAGAATGCCATCCTTGTTTCTATTTGATTTTAGCATGGTGTACTGCTTTTTGTGACTTTCGATTTATCTCTCTCAAAAGACATTACGAAATATGAAATTGTGGAATAGGTTGGATTTGAGGTACAATACATGTTTCTTGTAACACAAAGCATGGCGATTTTAGTCACCAAAATGAGCTGTTATGTTGTTGTATGCTAAATATGGTACGACCTGTAATTGGCATTGCCTCTGCAAAAGTTCTTAACAGGGAGTAGTAAAGGTAAAACAACATTCGTATGCATTCACATATAACTGAGTCTCGCTTTCTGTCTCAGAGATCTGGAGGGCCGTAAACTCTGCAAGAAAGTGAAGATAGACCCAGGATCTAAAGGTGGAAGAGCTGACCTCCTGCACTACAAGTGAGTAACCATTAGCTCTGGTGTCTGTCACACACTTTTCTAGAAGAAAATATTGTGTTCAGAGTAGAATTGTTTCCACATCTGTAATACCACATCTGTAGTTACCTAAAATGCGGTACTGCGAAAAGAATCAATAGGATCATTTGTATTGTTATTTTTTCGTATCACCCATATATAGCAGTTTACCATTCAATTCCACACAACAAAATAAAGAAACAAACCTCTTGCTCTAATGCCAAACGCAAAACACCAATCAGTGATAATAACGATCCCACACCCTTTCACTACACCAGTTCCACTTTCCATGTGTTCTGGATGTTGTGTGTGTAAGGGTGTTGAGAGTATGTGTGTGGGTCTGCAGGAAGCGCATGCCCTGGGTGCTGGCCGCTGCGGGTTATTGTTCTAAGTGTGGATTATATGTTATTGTGCTGAATGTGCCGATCCACTCATTTGGCGTCATTGTGCTGAATGTGCCGATCCACCCATTTGGCAACAGTTCTCCAACCTGTACCCTGACCAAACAACTGAGAGCGAGCTCACCGCAGGTTTAGATGTCTTGGCTTTACTCCTTTCTCTGGGCAATTCGATCCCCCACATAATCAGAAAAGAAAAGGTAATCCAATGCGCTCCAGGTAAAAGTACAATCCTCCCAAAATCCCTGCGTCTAACCCAGTCAGGCAGTGGTTTCCATTAATTTATTTGAAGGCCGACGTCTTCCTCATTCAGCCGACTTCCCTCCTATCTCCTTGTATATCTCTCCCTTAAACTTAAATTTTTGGGGCCGGCCTCTTATCACACCTGTCTCTTAATTTCTAGTCTTCAGTATGTAAGTGTACAAGCTCTGCAAAGAGTTAATTTTTCCTTTCCCCATAGTTATTTATCATTATGTACGTTCATGTTAGACACAGCATATGTGGATGTGTCACACACAAAGTGCATTTACATTGGCCTGTTGTGTCTTTCAGAGATGGGACATTCCACCAAGAGTACAGCAGGCCCACAACATTTAAAGTAAGTATACAGAGTATCCAGCAGCACATTCACTCATTTAAATAGTTTTACATATCATCGCAACTGTAATTTATCACTTAATTTCCCCTATACCAGTGGTTGACCAATGATTGAATTTGAGTTTGTATGAGCAGCCATCTGTCATTCTTTATGGTTGCTTGCTCTAAATTCAGAACAGATAGGCTAGAGTAAATCACACCAGAGTTTACTTTGTTTACAAGATGATTGTAAGTCACATCTTTTACCAGCTAGTTTTTGATCATTTATTTTTCTCGTATTCACGCAAACGTTTATGCAAAGCAGTAAATATAATTTTAACATCAGTCATCTGCAGCAAAATCTTCAGTAAGAACAGGTGACCTTATCAGTCATGAGCTACATGATTCGTTTTTTAATGCAAGCAAACAAGGGGAGGCTTAGAGAATTGGTGGGGGTTTGCCCAGGAGATGCAATACTGTATTAACATAAAGAATGGTGTGGGGCATTTTCTTTCTCTACCTGCATTTATGAACTGACGAACCATATGAGGCAGTGAAGTCAGTGAAGAAGCATGCCAGGTGGACCCAGAGAGGAGCATAGTCTTTAATCTACTAGAAAAGATGTGTAGTAAATTCACCTTCATGACTGTGTCAGGATACTCGTTCTCTCCTTGCAGAACCAAAACAACAATGTTGTGAAGGAGATGTAAACAATGTCCACAAGTTACATATTGCTTCCCTTTTGTAATTGTATACAGTTTTGTCTTGCTAGTGACTTGCAGTGTTACTGGGTGCATTCATTGCTAAATTAATGGACCTTTTTTACAGATGTGTAAACACAGCTGTAGCTAATAAAATGAATAAGCGGTACTTTGATTTGAATGCCAATTAGCAAGCATTGGATATACTATTGAAAGTTTTGCTTGTTGATGAGCCTAAATTAAACAGTCATATGAATTACTCTGCAATGACGCTTTGCTGAAAAGGGTCCATTCACACATACCCTTTATGGCACCACACCATCCTCCACTAGGGTTCTGGATTTATTGCAATTGTGATGTAAGAGACAGGTGACCCAGCCAGAAGTGTGCACTAGTCAAGGCGGGAGACGTATGTCTTGTCCAGTTGTCCAGGCACTATGAGGTACAGACATACAGACACACTTTAATAATTTTTTATCCTCTATACTTTCTTTTTTTGCAGTCCATTGTAGCATTTCTCAAAGACCCCTCTGGGCCCCCATTATGGGAGGAGAACCCTGAAGCGAAAGATGTGGTCCACGTAGAGACGGAGAAAGTAAGTTGAACAGCGTTTTCATAGCCTTCTGGTCTTTGAGGTGACTACTGTAAATGTAAAGAAGTATTTACTGCACCTGCAGTGTTAAAATGTACATAAGCACACTTGTCCATGTGTACTCTCCTGTCCTGCTGTTATCCTTGTGACACAAGTCAGGCTTACAATAATAATAAAAAAAACTTACCAACTAGAAAGTCCTATATACATGTATATAAAACTCGCAGCACATAAATATACAAACATAGGACTCACATTTGATCTCCAGCACTGTAGGTATGTCCATTTACTACTCATGAAGGGCTTGCAAGATGTCGACAAGATTCTGCTGTTTATTTGAAGAACTAACCAGAACTGGGTTTAAATGTTGGCTACTTCATAATTGCGTTAAGTCATGTGTACTTGGTATGTGTGTCATGAATGAGTTATTAGCTTTACTGTATATTTATGCATGGAAATAAATGGTAAAATTCCCAAATTAAATGACTAAATACAAGATTGTGTCTTACTGTTGCATTGAGTTGGCCACAATATTACCACAATACTAAAGATTGACACACAGTGTATACAGTTGACTTATTAAGCATTTATTAATTTACATTAGTATAAAGTGTTACCAAGAGGTTTATCCGCTGTTGTGTATTGTCTAGATTTTACTGTATATAATTCTTCATATTCTACACCTCTTCTTAAATACAGAAGGTGAGGCAGATTGCACTTACTTTAATATCCCTTTCACACACAGCCTGTGTCGGACACAATATATTGCATGTGCAAGGCCTATTTTTCAAGGTTTGTTTACACCAGACAACTTGTCTGGTCTGGCCATCCTTTTTGTGATTACTTTTATTTATTAAGTTGCATAATAAAATGTGACGGAGAATAAGCCAACGAGTCTCTGTCAAGGTAAAACCCAGGTTGTGACCTGGGTCAAATAACATGGGTGGATCCTTTCACGCCAATTCAGGGGCATTTTGTTATTAATGTTCCATTATTATTTACGACCTGATCTCATCTTTCTCTTTGTGCCACTTCAGGACTTCAGGAAGCTGTTAAGAAGAGAAGAGAGGCCAGTGCTCATGATGTTCTACGCTCCATGTAAGTCTTTGAATTGGTTTGGTAATGATTCATTCTCCTGGTGAAAGGTTTTGTTACAGGCCCAAGACATAAAACAAATAGTTTTTTTCTTTCATTTGGCACAGTCCATCTTGCCCTTGAACCCTAACCAGCATTCCCACAACACAATGTTGTCACTCTGTGGGGATGCTGTTACCTGGGCTATAAACATTTTTGGCTTTGCAACACACACAGGGCTACGTTTTCACAACCTTTTCTATCCCTGAAGCATGCTTAACAGTTTTAAGGGCAACGCTAAAAAGGGGATTAATCTACATACAGTATCTCACAGAACAACAACACTGAAGAAATTACACTTTGCTAAAATGTAAAGTAGTGAGTGTACAGCTTGTATAACGGTGTACATTTTCTGTCCCCTCAAAATAACACAACACAGCCATTAATGTTTAAACTGCTGGCAACAAAAGTGAGTACAACCCTAAGTGAAAATGTCCAAATTGGACCCAAAGTGTCAATATTTTGTGCGGCCACAATTATTTTCTAGCACTGCCCAAACCCTCTTGGGCATGGAGTTCACCAGAGCTTCACAGGTTGCCTCTGGAGTCCTCTTCCACTCCTCCACTCCTCCCACATCACAGAGCTGGTGGATGTTAGAGACCTTGCGCTCCTCCACGTTCTGTTAGAGGATGCCCCACAGATGCTCAATAGGGTTTAGGTCTGGAGACATGCTGGGCCAGTCCATCACCTTTACCCTCAGCTTCTTTAGCAAGGAAGTGGTCGTCCGAAAGGGAGAGGATCATGCTCTGCTTCAGTATGTCACAGTACATTCATGTTTCCCTCAATGAACTGTAGTTCCCCAGTGCCGGCAGTACTCCCCATTCACACTTGAGACCTTGTAACTAACGAGTCATGACACCGGGGAGGGAAAATGGCTAATTGGGCAAAATTTTGACATTTTCACTCAGGGTTGTACTCACTTTTGTTGCCAGCGGTTTAGACATTAATGGCTGTGTGTTGGTTATTTTAAGGGGACAGCACATTTTCACTGTTATACAAGCTGTACACTCATTACTTTACATTTTAGCAAAGTGACACAATGTACACTTGCTTGACATCATTTAATTAACTTATTGACAGACATCTTTATGCACTGCTTCCTTCTATATGCATTACTCTGATATTCATGGAGCTTGTTCCTTAAGAGAGACGATGTGCGTCCCTTAAATCAAATAAAGTAAAAAATAACAGAAATGAATTCAGTCCACACACAATCAGGTTTACTTCACTACAGTGAGTATCCATTTGAACATTAGGCATTTGATTTTGTGAGGTTGGTGCATTGAAATATAGCCTAGTAAATCCACTCGGCACTAACACTAAATAGAGAGTCTCTCTATTTGTCTTCATTGTAATCTAATGCATTTTATCATGCATTATTCTCTTACTGGAAGCAGTTTGTCTGTTTTATAAACAAATTTAACTGCATTTGTTTTATAGTGTTCAATAATAAATTAAGATTTCTTATTGAATATGCATTGGTTTTCAATACATAACCACTCTCACAATAGATGCCACCTGTTCACAGCAAAGTTGCTCTGAAGAGTGACAGAAAATCTTTTGTTACTTGTTTTGATGAGGTCGGAATGATGAGGCCATTGAGTTTCTCAGTAATAACCTGCGATTTTCTTTTGGGATTTGCGGGCAGGGTGCAGTGTGTGCAAAAGAATGAAGCCAATCTTTCAACAAGTGGCTACAGAGGTCAAGGGAAAATATGTAAGTCAACAAAATCTTCCACTTTCATCTACTAAGTATACTGCCTCCATTTATTAACCCCTTTAAATCATTTGTCCCTCCTGTCCTGATATGGACTAGGTTGTGCTACTGTAGATTGGTGAGACCAACCTGATGTGAGTTTTTTTGAGGAATGTGTACTTTTCACATTTCGTTTTGTTGGCTGAAATTTTTTCGAGCAAGTAACCTACTTTTTTTTTTTTAGTTAGTTTATTTTATATTGTACTTGAGTTACAAACACTGTCACCATCACAATTCATCGTCTCCTCCTGGAGCGTGCCACATTTTCTGACAGAAATAAATGTCAGCAGGTGGTCTGGTCCTTTTGCGGGTTAGAGGGAGAGTCGGCTGGTAAAAGAGATAGACTTTGAGGACCTAATATTACATATTTTATGTTATTTAGGCATTCTGTGATGGTTGGAATGGTTTTCCTGTAACAGTTTTTTTAGGGCATGATTTACCATGTATTTTGCCCATGGTGGTTTTGAAATATAACTTTCATTAGTACAGGTTGTGCACTTGGAAAGGCCTAGTTAAATATAACATTGGGTTTCCATTTGCTTATGTTTTAAATTAATGGTCCTGGTGATTGTTTTGCTGTGACACTGGGAAATCCTGATGAGACCTGTAGGGTTGTGTGCACATGCCAATTGTATGGTGCCAGCCATCTTCAAGTATTGATGTACTGTACACCATTGTATTACATTAGCCATCTTAAATCTGTCTGTAGGTTGTGTGTGAAGAGAGTAATTTATGTAAATGTAAGTGTTTATGTAAGTGTTTATGTAAATGTATGGTATTTACCATGATAGCCTATATAACACTATTTACTGTAGGTACACTTGTATGAAGTGTGGACACTGGGCCTGAGAACACATTGTTCATACATTTGTTACTTCACACCATCACAGGGTGAAAGCTACAGATGTTAAAAAAAAAACTCTACCCACGCATGATTAATAGTGTTATAGTCATCACCGTAATAACAACTCAACTAAAATGCACAATGTGAAACGTGTATTTTTGAGGTCGTATGTGATTATTTAAAATGTTATCGACATTGATTAAACACATTATTCTGCCCTCGCTTAGAGCCTAGCCTGTAACGGGCTAGGCTGCAGAAGTAACTGCATCGAGACGTGATATGGTGAACTCGAAGAGCTTGCACTACTCAAGCTGTCAGCTGAACAGGCTAAAAGAATCTGAGCTACGCACATCTACAATGCACGCAATGGGTTAGACATGCTGTGGCAGCGTCTGAAAGACTGCTATGGCTCTCCCAACGTTATATAAAATGCACTCCAGAAAAAAGTTGAAGACTAACCAAAAATTACGAACGAAAAATTACGAAAGAGACTTCAGAGACTCAAAGAGTTTGGGCATATTAGCTTAGAGCTTGAAGCCTCTATAGCAAATGGGCACATACCTTACCCAACTTAATACAGCTCGTAGAGTCATTCCTATTGTCCAAAGCTCCCATACTACATGCAAGAGCGGTGGATCTTTCTGGGGTCATGTTACAAAGAAGACTATTGTGTCCCTTACCCACCATTCTCTGTCTTTGTGAGGTTTATGTGTGAGCAGGCCAAAACCTAGCGACCCAAGCTACGCCTGTTTAAGTTCCAGTAGCCCCAGCACCCTTAGGCCAGAGAGACCCATAAAGCCAAGCATCAGGAGGCTGTAAGGGGAACTAATGTCTCAACAGAGTCCACCGGCAGCTCAGTACGCTCCTCAGGCAAAACTGTAATGGATCCAGACAAACAGTGTCTGCTGCACAATAAGCCACATCCATTGAGAAAATGTCTCAGCTGTAGGAGCAAACCACTAAAGACAAAACATTTTATTTCGAAAGCTGTCATCTAGAAAAAGACTGTGATAAGCTTGTGCAGTGTTCAGAAACCTGACAAACACCCATTCGCTTTACATCCGGGGACAGCACTTTGGAAAGCAGAGAGCCCCACAACGACTTAAGGTCAAGGCGGGGAACAACAGGATTATGCCACTTCAGTAACGTCCAAGTGTACTGTGATCTGCAGAAATATAGTAAGCTTTAGATTGTGTTCTAAAATCCTCCTGGTCAGTCTATCCAGTAAGTTATAGGTTGAAAGCCATTAGAGCCAGTCCTCGACAAGAACACGGTTTTTCGACATCTTTTGGCAGTGAGTTCTCCTCCATGCTCTTGAGACTGTACTGGGAGACTCTTGGAACGGCACATATGGATTAGGGCATTGTATTGTCAAGAATCTGGCGATGCTTATCATGATACAGGGGTTACGATTCAATACATACGATACTGTAAGAAAGGTGATATATTGCGATATTTAAAATACAATTTTAGGAAAACTGTCATAGCAATGCTGATGCTGATGATGATATCACAGTATATTCATTTTTCTTAAAATTTCAATATAAATGCAGGGGAGAGGGCAGGATAGTCTAGTGGTCTAGGTGTTGGACTCACAGCCAGAAGGTTGTGGGTTCGTGCCCTAGAGTTGGCCTACCTGTAAGCATCCTTGAGCAAGATGCCTAACCCCTATCTGCTCCATGTAATGGCAGCATGTAATT
>JAODLI010003041.1:0-10147 GCA_027575585.1 Percopsis omiscomaycus
TGTGGCTTCTATCACTAATACAGACTGACCATTACACAACTCAAATCATACAAGGTATGACTCCCTGTTTGCCTGGACACATTGTGATACATATTATTCTGTTGTTGCCCACTCTGCACCTATAGCATCCTAACCGTCCAAGTAAGGGTTGGAATAAGTGAAGGGGTTGTTGTTTGTTTCCATATGAAATGTAGGCCTGTGCAGCCCTTTGAGACTGTTATGTGATTAAGGGCCATATAAATAAACTTGACTTGACACACATTATCAAAAACCATAACATATGCGGATGTATCTAAAAACACACACGCACACAATGTCAGAAAGAAATACACAGTCAGGTGCATGCTTTAAAAATCATCCCTAAAACAGGTTATCCGTAAGTCATACTGTCTTGTTAGATCAAGATTGCATTCCCGCCTGCTTCAGTCTACACAGCCAGGAGTTATTATGAAAATAAATCATTGCTAACCCGTCAACACTGTCTGGATGTACATAGATATACAGCATGTAGAAGTTAGGATAACCTGTTACTATGGTGACATCAGAGAACATGTATGAGGGCTTCTGTAAAAAAACAAATGTGGCTGTTATATAAGTTACTGAAGCGAACATTGAAGGAAAACCACAACATTTCACCCCCACACACACACACACACACACACCTGTCCGCTGTCTGTGACGTAGATGAGGGAATCGGCCTTCTCAACGAAGAGGCGATGGCGCAGCGCGGCGAGGTCCGATGTGTCGTATGTAAAACCTCCATCCGATTTGACCACTGTTAGCGGGACCTGCTGCCCTGGTGGAAACACGATCTTACGCCCGTCATCCAACTCTACCACACCTGAAGAAAATGGTAATGTTGTCATGACAAAGAGGCTTAAAGTAACAATCTCAAGCTTTTTCATATGAATACAAATCCATTTGGCGGCCCTTTATAACCGATTATGGTAATAGCAAAATGGTTCAGCCCACTGCCCAGGAAGCTTTTTCATTTGCAATTTTTAATTTCTGGTGGAAACGTGTGCCATTCAAGTGGCTCACAGCTACAATATTAATATTGGGATGGAAATATAATCAGATAGGTACTGTATGGCAAGAGATATGAGATAAAACATAGGAAGAAAGAAAGGAAGGAGGACAGAAAGAAAGGACATGGTGACAACGTTTATGAGACAACATTGCCCCCTTGTGGCCATCCAGCATCTCTGCAAGTGACTGTACAGAAGGACCTTTCTCCTCCAGCTCCTTCACCACGGCAACCATCATGTCCTGGTAGAAGGACTCTCCTCTCTCGATGAGCTCCACGTCCAGACAGTCGTAAACCTTCTGGAACTCTGACACACACAGAGATAAAGATTTTATTTACTTATGATATATTATTTCTTCCAGAGAAAAGACACACACAGCTGAAAAAATAAATATAGGAAAATATATGATGACACACACACACACACACACACAAACACACACCTTTTCGGGAGACATCGCAGATGAGGTTCCAGGCCTTGATAAACTCTGTTTCTTTGCTCTGCAGTCTGACGACACACTGATAAGCTCTCTTCTTAAAGTCCTCCTCTTCATCAAAACGCTTCTTAGACTCCTGAGAGAGAGAGTAGGGGGAAAGGGAAAGAAAGAGAGAAAGAGAGAGAAAAAAAAAGGACTGCCGATTGAGTGATGGCGAGACAATTACAATTAGGTCATTTAGCAGACTGATTACCATACAGACAGGCAGGTTGATGGAGACAGGCAGATCTTGTACTAACTTTGTAGAAGGCCTGCAGGTCTCCAATGGGTGGGGACACTGACAGGTAGTCAGGGAACTTGTCTTGCAGATGTGCGATCAGCATCCCAAACTGGGTCCCCCAGTCTCCTACGTGGTTTAACCTGACCACCAAAGACATTTAAAAACATTTAATCTGAATAAGATTAGGTTTGAGATATATATATATATATATATATACATATATACACATACATACAGACATACATACATATACACACACAAGGCCATGGAAAAAATTAAGAGACCATATTCTTGTAAATTTAATCATATAAATATTAAAAATGTAAAAAAGTATATTAAATAATAAAAAAATATATAAATATATATGTAATTGGATATACAGTATAGATTTTTTTTTTTTTTAATGTGCAGTGGTCTGTTCATTTTTTCCATGGCTGTGTATATATATATATATACACACACACATTTCATGACCTCCCCTCCCCATTTGTGTATGAGCGCGGCAGGGCACTGGGTCTGACCTGAGAACGTCGTAGCCCAGGAACTCAAACAGGCGACACATGCTGTCTCCTATGATAGTGGAACGCAGGTGACCTACGTGCATCTCCTTGGCGATGTTAGGCGACGAGAAATCGACCACAACCTGCGCATGTACACGTACACACAAACGCAGTGTTTAGACTATCAACTTAAATCTATAGTTATAAACTGTAATTGAACACTATTCCACCCTACCTTTGCATAAACAAAGTTAAAAAACACATCTACGCTTTCTGTTATAACCTAGACCCACACACTAATTTGAAAGGCTGACAGACCTTCTTCCTGGAGGCCAGTAGGGGGGGCTGGACCCCATTTACCAGCAGGTTGGTCAGCAGTTTGGACACAAACATTCTCTTTAGGTGGATGTTGATGAAACCTGTGGAGATACAGTCAGACACATGCATTCCACGTCAGCACAGCAGCGGATGGTTCACCAGAGAGGATAGGCAGAACTGAATACAAGGACAAGTCTCCTCACCTGGTCCTGCGATCTCTGTTTTCAGAATCAGCTCGTTATCGGGAATGTTCTGCATGATCTTCTCAGCGATCTCTCGGGGATTGACCTTTACGCCCTTGGCTTTCAGCATCTGGAGCATATTGTAAATAGGATTTAGCATATACTGACACACTACACGGTTTATACATTATATCATTTTATACTTTATGCTATTGTTCATTCAGAAGAGCCTCGAACTATGACAAACTTTTCGTGGTTTAGGGTCATGGTTTAAAAAGTGTGAAAACCACCACTACCACTACTAAATCAGTCTTTATTCATTCAGTCTGTTTTGTCCTTAGACTATTTTCAAGTTTTAAATAAATGAAACCTAAGAACACTAAGCATTACCTGGGCCATGGCCATGGCACTGTTACACTGGTAGTCTCCAAACTTGGCCTGCTGGTTCGGCGTCACAGCCAGGGGAGGGTTCTCCAGCTCTGGGCAGGCGGCCCTGATCGCCTCCCCGAAAACCTCCTGCAGCCGCTGGTTGATGTTCAGCATGGACTTACTGCACTGACTCCTGTCCTCCTGCAGGCTCTAGGGGGCGATACAGCAAGACAATTCTTAACCAATACATCTAATATAATCCAGAACACAGCCTCTTGGTCTATTAAAGCTGTCATCAGTGGTTTCTCTCCGCTCACCCTCTTGAGGATATTGAGGCGGTATTTGAGGCGGGCATTCTCCTCTTTGAGGTCAGTCAGCTGTTCAGAAGCATCCAGGTTCTGGGGGTTCCTGAGACTATCAATCTCTGCTGACAAATGCTGAATCTCCCGTTCCTAAAAACAAAGCAAAAGGTAGGAAAACATTAACCTAAACTTAAAGTGGGTGTTTGTACATTGGCACAAGGGGGGACATAATGAACATAATGTGGGCGCTATAAAACTTTATAAAAATAATAATATAATCACAAATGTCTCAGGTGTGCATTTAGAAAGAATAGTGGTGTAGCCTTTACTGAATGTAGTTTCTCTGAACTGAGAGTTCATGGCAAATGCTAAAAAAAAACACAAACTTTAGCCTACAGGCCAATATAAATTGCACAATAGTACCAGATTTTGCATCTACTCTCTTCACATCTTCCAAGAATGACGCATTACTACTATTCCCAAATACTTATCTGCTATCTAAAGTATGAAAGAGTAGTGCTTTTATTGTTAATAACAGATTATGATATTATTAAACTACCTTAGTAATGTCAATTATTGGATGTTTCAACATTTTCTACAGCTAAATGACAATAAATCAGAAATTATACTGTTTGGCCCTCAAAATATAGGGCGCAGCCTTCGGCCCCTGTCTGCTAATGTAAAACCAGCTGCTAGAAATCTAGTTCTGTTTGTTATGTTATGTTAGACAACTAAATTCATTTCGAACCACAAGTGAAGAAACGGTTCCTTTAATTTTAATCAATCTGGAGAAAGCAATCCATGCCCTAATTTTCTCACAATTGGACTACTGCAACTGTCACCCCAACCGTGGTTTATTTACACTAGCTCTCTGTCAATTTCACAATTGATTTTAAGATTTTACTGATCACTTTTAAGGCATATCTGGGTTACAGAGTTACATCCTCATCCCCTCCCCTCATTTATAACACACTGTGCAATTGCTTTTAATAGAGTATTCTGTTTTGTTTTGACTGTCAAAGCACTTTGTCAACTCTGTTTTGAAAGGTGCTCTATAACTTAACTGACTATTCTAAATAAGGTAAATCCGAAAGCAAGACTGTCACTTAAGTGAAAATGAAAGCTGTTTGTTAAACCATAAAATTCATACAACCTCCAGACTGAACAGGCCTGAATGATTATATCCCTCTTTATTCTGTATAAGAATGTTAACTGGGTGGACAAGTTACAGTCGTATAAATCCTTCAAAAGGTTATTTTATAGGTCATCACAAGGAAGATAACACAAAGTTACTATCTATTACGTCAGAAAAGAGCTCGTAGGTAATTGTGTACACTCAACACTCACGCGTGCACACAAACTGACCTATCCTTTCCAGGTAAACTAGATCCATATCAATATACAAAATCATATGTTCTGACCTGTTCTTGGAATCTAGATGTGTAATCCGTCACAGGATCTCCCATGTTTTTTCAATGTAAAACTTGTGCTATTTGCTGAAAAAGCGTGGTACTGACACACCACCGGCTACTGAACACATGAAGAAGAAACGGCAACCTTACGGAAGCAGCGACGATCAAACCGCTAACTTAGCGCCATCTGATGGGTGGCGGTGTCACAGCAAAAAAAAAAAAAATCTGTATATTCAATTACATTGGGACATTATAATACATTACATTTAGTTTAAAAACGGAAACTCATAGGAGTACAAGAAGTAAAAAATATAACTTCAAAACTTGATGTGCCAAAACATTTGGGATTGGAATATACGGTTTGGTAATAGATTTACAGATAGCCAATTAATCTCTCTCTTCATCCATTTCAATATAAATTTTTCAAACTTGATATTGGGTTAATGACGATTTATAAGTAGTTTAATGGATTTGCTCATACACCCACTAAATACCCTAGATATGATATGCAATGGTTGATACCAACAATATCAGCCCCGATGACTGCTGAGGTCATTATTAACAGAATGTGTTTACTTACGATGACTGGTGACCTATTCAAATTTTTACATAGTGCTCATCTGCAGTTTAATGCCCCAGGATAACCACATTTATTTAAATTCCCTTTTCAACAAATTCCCTTCCCTCAAGAACAAGACATGCAGAAATAGAAGAGGATAACTTTTCTTTATTTGTTGTGAAACTACAAAACATAGTTTGTTTTTGTGCTGGTGAAATATTTACAACTCTGGTTGACAGTGTCCGATAAAATTCACAGCTTTCGGGGCTCTCACAAAAAAGAAAAACGGGAGGAGGGGAGCAGAAACAGGAGAGCACACCCAAATCACAAAGTGCAATAAATACACACTGTACGCATCTTGTAGCCGTCTCCATACACACGCCAGGTTCATCAGCATTCTTAATACAGATTTAGAACAAAAATAAAAATAAACAGTAATCAAATAAAAAGGCAAAAATGCAGCTGAACTTCAAAAACAAGAATTACACCACAACCTAAATTGTGAGGAAAAAATTATTTCCCCTAGCAGACCTACATTCATTTCCGATCACATTGACCTGTTTAGGACAAGGACATACACACAGATGTATATACACTATAAGTACATTTGAGTCATGTGATTCCATAGTTGGAGAACATTCTGTCAATCAAGACAAGTTTCAACTGATTGTAATATAAGCTGATAGAGAGTACGGTTCAACGGAAGAGGTGATCAAAACAAAGAAAGCAGAAAAGCTATTGTTAGATACAAGTTTATACTTGCTATACACTGGATAATGAAACGCACAGCATAAAAAGAAAATAAAGGCAATTGTGACTATATTAAAACAAACAGTTTATACATTTATAAAAATAATTAAAAGTTTCTTACAGAATGTTTCCGAATAAACGAGACTGATTCATTATTAACAATAATAATAATAATAACAATAATGGTGAATGACATATTGCTGCTTCCAACGGCTTCCACTGACTTCACAGTTGTGTAGTACTATTCAATCTCAATGCTGAAGGTTCACATGGATTTTTCATCACAGGCACCATATAGAATTCCTGTAGTCTGTTTCTAATAGGCTTTGTGTGTGCTTTTATAAACAGTGCTTTTATTTCTTTAATTTGGAGGGCAAAGAGTAACATTTTTTTGTTTTTTTAAATATTGGTTAATTCTTCTTTATAAAACAAACAAAAAACTATTTTTGTAGGCACCCAGGGTCCATTTGATCCATACAAAATATCTAATTCCCCAACTCCTGTCTGTGTGTGAACAGGAATGCTGAACAGTTAACAGGTTAAACCAGTTTCAACGGACTATCCAAAAACACCTAAAGTACCGGGAGTGCATACGTTTTTGGATGCCCCCAGAAGGATTCAAACTCCTAAATATTAGTGCCTTGCTCTATCCACTGCTACAGATAATGGAAACCCCCAATCATGCCTGAGTCCTACCCATTGAGATATAGAATTACAAATCTACCTATGCCAACTACCTGTACGTTTGCTTTGACACTTTCTAAATAAGAGTGTGATTCATTTCCTTATCGAGAGTAATAAACAATGGAATGTTTTTATCCACCTGTAAGAGATAATGAGTTTATCTGAGGAATGTGAAAAACAATGCATCATGCCAATACACACACAAACACATCACTGTAAATGTCCAACTTTTTATCGCATGTTAGCTGAACTAATGCTGGCCTTTGGCTGGACTTTGCCCCAAACCCACAAGGTATTTTGTTTTGGATAGGTTTTTCAATCTTTATAAGCTGTCAGAAGACACTGGGATAGATAGACGACCATAGCTGGTTGAGATACATATTACAAAATACTGCCATTGAATTACCTATTGTACTAAAGCAGAAAAAAAAAGAAAAAAGAAAAAAAAAAAACACCAACTGAGGCACACATTTCGATCCAGGCACATAAAACTTGATTTCAGGCCTCAGACAATTTAAGTACGTGGCAAAAACCAAGGTTCTGTGCTATCACATAAATCGGGTTGCCTTGGCAACTCCAGGCCAGAGGTCAATAAACTTCTGTTGTGCGAGAGAAATTTACAAATGACAGCGGAAGGAAATGGCAATGTGAGTCACTCCACATTGTAAGACCCTGTGAATACAACTCTGTTAACTGACAGAGTGAACAACTGACACCACTTTATGGAAGAAGAATTGGAACGTGCCTGCAGTAGTGGGAGACACTGTACATAATTCACCAAATCATCTATGCTGGAGGGCGCCAGGAACGCTAAATGACAAACGCTCTCCACAACAACCACTGCTTTTACCTTCCAAGGAAGCTTCTGCCTATAGTAGACTGAGATATACAGTATTGTAGTTGCGGTATAACACTAATTGTGTCTTCCAACGATGTAGACCCGTCTTGTAGCTCAAATACAATGAAAACCTTATTTCCCAGAGACACAAATGCACAATGTTAATCCACTTAAATGATAATAATGCCATTCCCATCACTCAACATATACTGCTCAACTGACACCATATAGCACCACAGATCGCCTTAGAGCAGAGAAAATTGTGTCTTTCCAGGCCTTATGATGGAGAACAAAGTTCTCCAAACATTTCCACCTTTTCAGGAAGTCAACTAGCAAACAGCGTGCCGACAAACGGTTTTACTAAAACAAAGATAGCACGGGTCACGTTGAAAAGACACAAGATGGTAATTAGTGGTGTCGAATAACACCTGTTGAGTACCTATTATGTTGCAACACAAACTCCTTTGTTGGTGAACATCCTGAAAGCAAGCCAGACCTCACCACAACCACTGTCTTGAGAGAGATACACAATATGTAAAGTTATCTCCCAGCCCCGGTAGACTAAACCAAATAAACTTGATGTGAGATGAATCGAGGGGAGATACGTTTTGCAGTCTACCGAGGCCTTTTGTTTAAATTAAACTCAATTATCCAGTAAGACTTGTATGCAGTGGCTCCAGATATTTAAGGCATAAAGGAGAGGAGAGCATAGTGGCTATTTGGACTTATAATGTGCAAAGGAAGAGGAGGGGGCGCTGTAAAATCGACAGTATATCTATGGTGCAGAATATGCTATCCATATTCACAAAAATAAAAGGTCAACAGAAAACTAAAAAGGGAAGCCGTAATCTTTCACCTACTTTGACACAACCGCTGTTTTGCAAAGCAAGTAATGTCAAACGACCACTAGAGGGTTGTGGGACCATAGTTTACTCCCATTCTGATTTACCTGTGGGGAAAAAGAAAAAAAACAAGAAAAAATACAAAGAGCTTTTTCCAATTCACTTCATATATAATCATACAATCAGGACTTCACAGTAACCCAGATACATCTGATCTGTACTACATATCTTAACAATCAGGCTGCTTTGTGTTGTGTGGTCGACAGTCATTCCAGTGTGAGGCTGAAGGATATTAAAGCAACAGCTCTTCCACGGATCCCTTGAGCAACTCTTAACCCAAGTATCCTAAAGTGCACAAACGATCCCATCAAACAACCTGAGTGTCAGTGCTAAGAGAGAGTGCTGAGATAGGTTTACAGAGTAGCCTGGTGATTTCTTTTGAAGAGCAAGACCGGTGTGATTTTATATTATTCTCATTGAAAGCGTAGCCTACGAAAGAAGGAAAACATCAATTACACCGGCTTTATCTTTTAAGGCTTTAAAATATCACTTATTGTCACCGATTATTATTATTATTTAGACCAGGTAAAAAACATACATGTTTGCTGGTGGTGTTTTTTAACCAAGACATGTTAGCACAAAGCTCTCCTACAGGTATGTATAACAGCATGACGTGTTTGTGTGCATGTGTGTGTGGCATCATGCATCTGTGCCAATCATTTGCTCAGTCAGTAATGTACACCAGCGTAGCCAGGAGGTGGGGCTGTTGAGGCAACACAGAATGGGAAACCAGAGCCACTCCCCTTGAGATGAAAAAAATAATAAATTGATTACAAAAAAACCTAATCAAATCATGATTCAAACAAATAATTGCCATGGTTACAGTCAAAACGCATGGCCCAGCAGTACTGCAGGTACTTTATACAAGCGCCGCTTGAAGTCATGCGACATTGTAGAAATATTACAAATTATTACTTCAAATTCATCATTCAATACCTCTAAGATGTAGACTCAACCTTTGCTTAAAAAGTAACACCGTCATTCGGTGCTGGCATTCATTTTGCAGATGCGATTTGCCAACTGGCTAAAATCTAGGATCAATCTATTAGTGTATGTGTGTGTGAGATTTTGCCTTCATACAAGAAGCTGCTATATTAGCATCTTCAACGAATAACAGTGACAGAGAAAGGGTAGATGTGTTCTGATAATACTATTACTAACAGTAAAAGAAACACTATACAGATTAGCCACAAAAAAAAAAAAAAATGAAATAATTAAAAAGTGTTTTGTACGATTTTGACCGTCGTCCTAATTTATATACATTAGATGTTCGTATAATTCTTCATGATACCGACAAATGTTTGCTTCAAGTCCGCGGGCATGGTAGGACTTGGAGGGGGGGTGGGGGTACTTGGGGTAAGTGTTTTGGTCGTTCACACGCTGTCAGCGGGCAGGTCGGGGATGCTGGTCTTGGCTCGGGTGAAGAACGCCATCTTCTCCCTGAGCGGAGAAAAGGCATGAGCCTCGGTCTGGATCTCTCAACAGCATTGCAAAACACTAGTGGCAACAGTGATGATTAAAACAAAGAGCTTTATATTATATTATATTATATCAATATATAAATATATCTATATATATATATATATC
>JAODLI010003043.1:0-10147 GCA_027575585.1 Percopsis omiscomaycus
AAGCAGCAATTCTAACGGACGCTTCTAACGGACGGTGTGGCCTCAACACTCACACAGACCTGGAATATGTTCTTCTGCTGGCAGGAGGAGACCTGCCGGCCTTCAGACAGGGACACCACAGCGGGGTCTGAGGCCTGCTGCAGCGGGGGGAGAGCAAGAGAGAGTGTGTGTGACGGGTGGCGTACGACGGAGGGGCACAAGAGAGCCCTTGCCGGTTAAAAACCCATCCCGAGAGGCCTTTGGCGACGCTCGGGTCAAACCCGGCGTCACGGCAACTCTGCCCTGCCCATTGAGATGGGTGATTAAGCGACAGCACACGAGGTGGCATTTGTGGAGGACAATTAGAGCCTTCATTGATCTTTTATAATGATAAACAATAAAAAAGGTACACTAAGATTTTGACCCAAAATGGCCTACGGGGGTCGAGATGTACTCCCCATTTAATGTGTGTTTATTTTAAGATGTCTGGCTATGGAACTAGAGGGGGGGTGTGAGGGGAGTCCTACTTAGTATACCTTTAACATTCAAATCCAAGACAGACGTGAAGAACAAATTTATGCCCATCCATTTTCCAGAACTCTTAGACTAAATATCAAGATGCGAGCTTGCATGCCACACGTTGGTGAAAAGACGGTGCGCGTAGTTAAAAATGGCACCGCAACAGAAAGTAGTCTATAAAGGGTTACCTGTACCGCATGCAAAATGCCGTTACTCATCCTTCGCAAGTCAATGCAGCAACATGCAGGCAGCAGTAAATATGCCGTGTTTAACAGTAGCACTTACACGGTTGGCGTTGGCTTTTGGGTGGGTTGGCAGAGTTCCACTTGCCTTCATGCTGCTGACCAGCTTGTTAAAGGCCGACATGTCAGCGTCTAGCGGGCGGGGCCGGGCACTGGGCCCGCCCGTTAAAACCTCCTCCAGGTGCTCCGCCATGAAGGGGGTGCCGTCTCCCCTGGACGGCGGGGCCGCCCTTCGCACCCTGGCCTCCGGCTCCAGTCTCATGCCCTTCATTCCTCCCTCCACCTCCTCCAGCGACATCACCACTCCCGAGTTGGCTGGAGACAGACGGGGACAAGTCAGCGCGTGTGTGTGTGTGTGTGTGTGTGACCGCAAAGCAGCCGCTGCTAGACAAGTTCTCAAATTGGCCCTCGTTGAAATCGTGGGGCGTTTTTCTACATCTAAAAAAAAAAAAGGTCAGTTTGCTCTGGTCCCAATCAGTTGAGATCGTGAACTTGGGAGCGTTTCCTCCTTGGTTTAGTTTCTTTTGTACACAGAAATAAGCCAAGCGCATCGAAGCGGGGGCAATCTAGCAGGCTGAACTACACCAGCAGAACGCCAAATTCCCCTCGAGGGCACGCCTCGCAGGACGTGGGGCCTTCAGACGACCGAGGCTACGGGAGGCGTTTAGCTCAAACTTGCGAGTACACCTTGTAGTTGGGTCGGATCGAGGCCAGATCACGTCCCCCACCACAAACAAACTGCTCCAGGGTTCGCTTGGGACCGGACCAAGACCCACCTCCTCTCAAGGGTCTCTGTACGGACTTTTTGGTGCGCACCCGAGTGTGAGGCCAACACCTAGACCACTAGACTACCCTGCTGGGAGGCCAACACCTAGACCACTAGACTACCCTGCTGGGAGGCCAACACCTAGACCACTAGACTACCCTGCTGGGAGGCCAACACCTAGACCACTAGACTACCCTGCCCCCACGTTAGAAGAATGGTGAGAAACACTGGATTCAAATTATGATCCAGTTCACGAATGAAAGACTCTCGCCCGTCGTACGTCAGTTTGAGGTAAGGAAGCTATAGAATTCCGTGTCGCTTTGACAAGATCCAGCCATGCATTACAACGTTCTTGGAATGAGTTAAATGTGCTATAGAGACGTTAGGGGCCCAAAGCTCCTCTAGGCATGTTCGCTAAACGCTAAAGTGACACGCACTGCTTTCCCGTAGCCGTGCTTTGTTGGCCGAGAGGCTGGAGAGCAGGGGCTTCAAGTCTATCTTGGCCTTGTGCAGCAGCTCCAGGATGTCCACCTTCTCCTTGCATTCCGAGGACTGGATGGGTGTGAAGTACGCTACGGGGCCCTGGCTGGGAGAGGCGCAGCGCGGTTCCAGCCCTAGAGGGAAGCAGAGCGGGACCGAGGGGAGAAGCCGTTTTAGTGGCAGGTTCACTCAAGCATCAGGCGCCGTGAGTCAAGGGGCATTTTGAGCAGACACCAGTTTTCTCCATCCCCGTGTCATTAACACATATACACACAGTCTTAGAGACATCTATATCTATCAATACAGCTCTATATTGATATCCATCTCTTTCCTTCTATCAATATCTTTCTATCGATCAATATCTATCTATATAGCTAGAGATCTAGCTATAGAAATCTATCAGACTAATATGAGACTCTAGGTTTCATCCAGGTGAGACTTGCTGCCTTTACCTGCGAGTCTCTCCAGCTCCTCGTGGGGAGTGGACCTCATGCTGCTGGATCGGCTGCCCGAGGGGCTCATGTTACTGGAGAACCACTGACTGAAGCGGCTGGCCGAGACGGGGCCTTCCCCCAGCACGTCCTCTATCATCTGTAGGGCAGCAGACAGGGGTGAGACACGGGTGAGACACGGGTGACACGGGGCATGGCACAACATGCGAGACTGAAGCTGGTGAAGGATGAGGGGGAAACTTACGTTTAGAGAGCTTTCCATGTTTAAAACAACGCGCTAGAGGTTAGCGGAGCTTCATACGACGCATTGACGGTGGGTCATACCTCCATTAAACGCAGTGAACCAGCTCAGCTTTGTCCGTTTAGTTCAGACCAACAACCATTCATGTGGCAATGATGATGGGCATAAATTTGAGTTGCTGCATTACATTTTGAAAACAAGAGGCATCTCTACGCCCTCCTGGAGAACTACAGTGCCAATGCCACCACCGCATGTTGTGTCTTTAAGGTGAAGGCAAGCTTGGTCAGTGTAGAGGTATTCAACATAATAAATGTCATTTTGATAAGCTAGACACCAATGACCAGATCTGGACATGAATGAAGGAGGACCTTGTGATCAGCATTTTGACACCGACCCAAAGGGGCTGGTCAGTTTGACAGCTAGCAGTACAGCTTGGCACAGACAAAATTTTAAAAGCAAAAAAAAAAAAAGTAAAGACCTCTACTGTGAAGCTCCGAGACATGCCGTTAGAAATAGTGAATCTAGATGTCACACACACGTGCACACGACACCACAGAACCCTCACGGTGCACCCCCCCCCCCCCAACTTACAGAAGCCAACCCTGGCATTGTCTTCTCCAAATTGAAGAACTCGTTGAAGTCAAAGTCCCCACCGGACTGTTCCGGCAGAACCTCGGGATGGGGAACCTCCTGATCCGCTGTGGAGTCTCTGACCACATCTGGCTCCTCCTGGCCGCCGTTACATTCCACTACTGCAGACACACACACACACACGTTACTAGTACAGCAATGAACAAAGCCCCATTAGTGCTTCCAATGTGGGGCGCTTAGCAACCGTAGCCCAACTACACCAATCTACTAAATGAGCACGGCACACTTTGCTTCGACGTGCCTTCTTTCAGGGATTCCGTCCTCTTCCTCGATCGCTTTGACCTTCGCTTGTCGTCTTCCAGGATCTTGTCATCGAACCCGATGAGCTCGATGGTCTCAGACTGACTTGTGGGCCCGCCAGAGAACCACTCTGGTTCCTCCTCTGCATAAGAGTCATTCCTTCTCCTCTCGCTGAACACGCGTTTGTCCCCAAAGTCTCTCTGCGGATGTGTGGCAAAACGGAGTTAGAACACTGGCACCACATTCGGTTAAGCCGCTCAGAACCCCCCCACCCACCGCGAGAGCTCAGCCTAGCGGTGGCACCTTATGACTAAACTGAACGGGTCGTGTCTCCCAGACGTCCTGTACACAAAGCAATGGAATGCCATACACTACCCTGAATCTTTTATCCTTGAAGTCTCTTTCACGTTCCCTCTCTTTCTCCACGCGGGCTTCCCTTTCGAAGGCCCTGGCAGCCAGGATGCGGCCACTGCCGATCCTGCGCGGGCCCCCGAGGCGAAGGCTCTCGTTCTCCTTGTTCTCCAGGGGGCTGACGGGGCGACGGGCATGGGGCGGGGGGAGGGCGCTTCCCTGACACCCCCCGCCGAAGCTGCGGCGCTGCGGGCTGAGCACCACATCCAGATCGTCCTCCTTTAGACGCTCACGGGGATCTGGGACCAACGGGACAGACGTCAGAAACACGGCACACAGCCCTCCTCCCCCCGGGAGGCTGGACGCAACACGTGCACATTACAGACGTTTAAGATGGCTTAACCATTAACTAGAGTTACACACCACTAAGATCCACGCACGCAGTGTTTCCCCATACCTAGGCACCCCCCCCCCCCACATAACACAATGTTATTTTACAGCACATGGAGCCTCCGCCCTCCAGCCCCGCCCCACACACGCAGGGCTGCGACCTACCTGGAATTCTACGTTTTAGAGGAACTCTATCATCCCCGTAGTCCTTCTTAAACGGGTCCACGGGCGAGCTGCGCTCTGAAGTGGGGTACAGGGAGGCGTGCCATTTCTCAGGGTCCCACACGCCGTCACTGAAACACAACAAGACGGTCAGAAGGAGGACCCTCGCTGAGCCACGTACGCCGCGCGTCACTCCAAAAGGGAGGCACAGAGAAGGAGTGTTGGAGATCTGTTCACAAAGCGCGTCACAACAACAGCGGCATAATGAAGGGGGCGATACACCATTAGGCTGCAAATACGGTCCAGTCAGATCAGCGTCATCTTCTGAGGTCTTTAGTTTTAGTCAGAATGATGAATACTCTGAGCAATACTAAAAGGTGAAAATGCCAAAATTGGCAATCACAATAAAGAGACGTTATCTAGATCACTTCAGGTGGACTGATTAATAGTAAACTGAGTAAGTCACACTGGCAATTCTAATGCAACTTCTCTGGAACATTTCCACTACAAAGTCCTACCTGTCATATTTGTCAGAGAGACAGTCGGGCCTTTTGTTGGAGATTGGCAAATTCTTAATTTCCAGAAGCTGCTCCTGTAATGGAATGAGATGCTGTTCAGTTCAACTAAATCACACCGTCTATGCTCAACAAGACTCCTAAAGGCTTTCCATTACCTTAGTGTATCTGTAAGGAGATGGTGCCATTACTGGTTCTTCCACTTTGTCCAAAGCAGCAGCATCACTGTTCTTCTGCACAACACATGCGTCACTTTCCATGGTGGATTGGAGGAGGCAACACAAAGTACGGGTTCCAAAGATGGCACTACTCCTGTTGGAAAAGCACATGGAAGCACGACGGAAGGCATAACGTGAACACAGGCACTTTAAGATGTGGTTTCATTAACTTAAAGAAACGCTGCATCCATATTGCAATACCTGTCCTCACGCCGACATTCATAAAATAAAGATTGGGCTACTAGAACTGTATCTACATTGTCAACGGCTGTCCAATTCAATAATTTCTCAAAAACATACGACCAAAATGCCCACAAAGCCGATGGCGGTCTCCACCAAGCATGTATTCACAAGTTACTCACGTTTGCAGAATAAAATCGCGTCTTAAATAAAATTCTGCAACAACAAAAATGGGCAACTCAGGTATACATACTACCAGTAGAGCGGGCGATCGGCATTGCAGACACATTTGCCATGTTCAAATGTCTTAGCATGCCCCATCTACACAGTGACGACGGAGAAGATTGCATCCTACAGGCTGGCACACATGGACTGCTGCATTGACAGTGAGGGATACATTTCCCCACTGCCAATTATGTCACAGCACAAAGCACCATGGGACAGTTTCAGTCCGGTAGTGTGCAGGGAATCCACACTTAAAAGTTATCAGTTAGCTAGTATGGATAGCAATATCGTCACTGAGACATCGCATACTCAAAGTTTACTCCGTTAGCATGGAGAACGTCGACAGCAAATGTTGGCAAACAAGGGGTCTTAGCAAACAAGAGGTCTTACATCGAGGTGAGGAAGCTACAGAAGCGATGGTTTGACCTAAATGGAATTCCGCTCAACTGAACAAGCACCCAAGGAATTGGGAGACTATATTAAAAAGAACAGTTAACGTCAAGTAAAAAAAAATAATAAGAGCGCCTTGGTCAAGCCGGAAAAAGTACTATATGATTAATAATGCAACCCTCCTAACTAAGAAGTTCAATGGGCCCTTTGTTTTGGCAGTCGAGACCAAGCCTGGGCGTCCCATTCCGGCTGCATCTTACCAAGAGCAGGTGTAGAGGCACTTTAAAACGCGTCCGGCCGGCTTCCACGTGTTAACCAACTACCGTGGAGGTTTAGCAGCGTGCATCGTTTAAAACAGAGCTGGCCCGATGGAGCACGATCGCTAATCAACGGAAACACCATTAGCCAATCAGCTGGTTAATTGATAGCGGCCGGAAAATGCCGAGGGGAGACTTGACACGTCAATTAGCCATGCTAAATAAACCAGCAAATTAGCCAACTACGTATCTTACGGCTCGGTTGTATTTGTAAAGGAAAATGCAGTGTGGAAAGAGTCTGGAAACAAAGTATATATATGTGTCATTGTTGTTTCCACGTTAGGATACCTGTGTAGAGCTTCTATAAAACACTAGCCTTTCTGTTAGCTGAAATAACCGAGGAGTGACTAACCTATACAAGTTAGCGCGAGTTCAGTACGTACGCATTTAAATGGAAATGTTGCTAAGACAAGTATTCACTTACTGAGTCTGAATGATGCTGAGACTGTCGTTTGTTAACGGTCGTCAGTTAGTTAGCTAGCTAGCTAGACTAGCTCTTTTAGCTAGCTAGCTAACTAGCTGGGGAATGGGAATAATGCCCACCCAGCAAGCAGGAAGCTCCAAGCCGGCTGGGTCTCTGCAACAGGTTCAATAAACAGACGATGGCGAGGCACCTGAACACAACAACAAACTATTCTCGTTCCGAGACTGTTTACTCTCAACTAAGCGTTCGTTCTGTTATCTCAGCCGTAGCAGCGATTTCCCCCTGATCGCCGCTTTAAGAAGGTCCTAGGAAGGATTACACAGTGCCCATCGCGCCTTTATAGAATATTTAATTATCTATTGTGTACCATGGTTGTGAAGCCAGCATGAGTCATTCTAAACTGTAGTTAAAAGATTATATACGTTTCAAAATTAGTTTTGAGGAACTTATTTATTTATCTACGCCGTGCTTTTGTAAATGTATATTATGCAGCTATATAAACCAGGCGTTGTGTAGGACACCTATTCCTTCTCCTTGGGTGTACTCCATTTGTAATATAGATCCGCCCGTTTGAACCATGAGTTTAACACAACGCTCCTTTCTATGTTTCCAAAAGAAGATCTAGCTCTTGCGGGATATTCAGAAGATTAATCGAACAAGTATATGATTCTCGAGGGACCGTTGGGGAGCGTCGCGCGTTTGTTAAAACGCACTAAATATTGTTTAAATCCAAGTTACGTTTTGTATACAAACGGTTTGTTTACAACGGAGAAAAAATTGCCAGCGTTGTGTCGAAAAAAAATTAGGAATGAACTGTTAACCTACTCTTCGTCCACAATGTAGTTATGTGCGCTCCTCAGCCAAGCAGCTAAGTTGTTCAAGACAGTCTGGGACGTTTCCCCGCAGCCTTTCGGCGCTTGGTTACCAACCTTTTGTATTGACTGTTTCTGGCACGTTTGGCTCCACGTAGATGTTGAAATGCTCCCCTCTCTCTACCTGGACTGTTTTAACCTCCAGACGAGTCAGGTGTAGTCTGCGACTGCTCACGCCGAGCTGTCTATTCTAAATCAAGTTGGGACGATGCAAAAAGATGTCAGGCAAAAAGTTCCACTCCAACCCAAACGATCAGGTAATAACGTCGAACTCCGTAAAAACAGAGCGTTCACGCGGAGGATTCCGTACAAAGTTGGCTACACCTGGAACAGAGGTGGACGGCTCAAAGAGCTAAGAATAAGGTAAACATGAAAAGGGGTACAGTCTATTTTGGCTATGTTTTTACCGCAACTGTCCCAGTTTATTATCATTATGACTCTTCATATCATATCGCTAATTATCATATCACTCTTCACCGGCACAGACATTTGGCAAGAAAGTTCCTAGGGATATGGATGCGGAGAACCTTTGGCAGGGTGCATCCTCACGAAGCAAGGTGACACCCCATTTGGATGATGTATCTTAGGCCCCCAGATCCCGCCTTGGTTTATTTTATAGTCAATAAAAGGTTTCAAATCAAGTGGGCAATGTTGGGACACACTTAGATTTCACACAGTTTTCTGATTGAGCGAGGCCGTGCGTTACCCAGGGCCCGCCACACCCGAGGAGTGCTGCTCCGAGCCTTCCGGGCCTGGAGAGAGGAGTGGTGGACTCACGGCAGGGAGTGGAGCCTCATGGTGCGGGCAGAGTGCCATCGCAGGTCAGTGGGGGAGCCGTTGGCACACGACGCCACCCCTTTTGGGCACTCCCCGATTTGGGGCTGGAAACGCCCGTTGCGCTTCAACGCTGTTTCCGGAAAACGCTGATGTTTTAGTTTCACCCTCCGAGGGCGCATGCCTCTCGCCCTGCCGAGTGCGTAATGACTGGAACTCCTCTCTACTCCTCTGCCTACAGACATCTTCTGGACTCACACCGTTCCATACACACCCCTCACATAACACATGACATACCCCCAAGACAGCCACACCCTTTTTTGAAAAGTTGTGTCTGAAAATCAAAACAGTGATCTGGGACAGTGTACTGGGGTACTGGGGTACTGGGGTTCTAGATTCAGGGGGTTAACACCATTGAAACCAACAATCGTGCAGAAAACGGAGAGAATTGCGTCTCCCAAAGTTTCCCACTCGGTGGGGGGGTTTGTTAATGGCTCCCTTCATGTTGTAGGTACTACATTTGCAACCAGACCTTCCAGAATTGGCAAAGGTTCGTGGCCCGGCGAAGGCAGGAGAGAAGCAGAGCCGAGCGGGCGCAGGCCTTTGGTATGGGTTTGGTCAAGTAGCATCGTCTGTGTTCACCTTCAAACCACAAGGGGGCCTTTACCCCCATCACTGAGCCTTCTCCATTGCCGTTTCCTTCATCAGCTGATCGGCAGCGGGTCCGTCTAGTGTGGGACAAGTGGGAGGTTTATTTGGAGATGGGGCGCCTGAAGGGCAGGATGAGTGAGACGGCCCTTCAGCGGGGGAGACGTGCAACGCTACGGTACCCTTCCCCACACTGTGTGTGTGCTGCGTACCAATGAGCCGCTCTGTGGGGACTTAGTAATGGCCAGCTGTGCTCCCGCCCGCAGCTCAGCATGGGACATGTGGCGGAGGAAACTGCGGAGCCGTTCTGACTACTGTGCTCTGGAGATCCGCTCTGTGCAACACTGGGCACTGGCCTTGCAGAGAAAGGTAACTAGAGGCTTCACAGGCTGTACTCCACTCTTTACTGTGTTGGAATCTAATGGCCATCCCTTTATCCCAGGCGTGGCTTCAGTGGAAACGAGAGCAAGGGTTTGCAGCGGCTCAAACAGAGAAGGCGTCCGAGGCTTCGCTGCACTTCACGCACAGCCTGCGGAGGAAAGCGTTCCGTCGGTGGACATGTTATGCCTACGGGCGCCAAGCCAAGAAAAAGCTTCAAGGTCGCTAGTTATTAATTGCCTAATGGACCCTTTTCCCAGACGTTGTCCTGCTAGAGTGACCTCTGTGCTACCGACCACATGTCAATGCCACGGCTGTGTTGACCCTGCTAAGGACACGTCTGGGAAGAGGGGCCATTGCCGTGTTCACTGGGCCAGGCACTTTACCTCTAGAGCACGCGTCATCCACGAGGCAGACTCCATGTGCTTCACATGAAAACATGCCGTACAATGAAACGGGATTTAAAAACGATGCATAAAAAGACATTTCAATTAAAGAATACAAGGTGAAGAATAAGCATTTGAATTAAAGAAGAAAAGAATATAATCAAAAGTTTAGTCTGAATTTAAAAGTAGTCCGTGTTGGGAGCAAGTCTCAAATCTTTATTCCAGCTATTTCTTAAGTGTGTGTGTGTGTGTGTGTGTGTGTGTGTTTGAGTGAGAGAGAGACATTCAGACATCTGCCCTGACTGTTAGTAGCTAGCTAAATGCTACTATAAATACTGTGTGTGTGT
>JAODLI010003044.1:0-30345 GCA_027575585.1 Percopsis omiscomaycus
CCCCCCCCCCCCCCCCCCCCGCGCCAGCGTTTCCTAGCAACCATGACCCCAGTCCCTCATTACTGCGTCAGAGGTGTACCAACTTCCTCAATAACTTTATTTATAAACCAGATGGCTGACACATCCCTGGATGGCACCGTGCACGCCATTTACCATTAGCAATCACTAGCTGCTTGTTTCATAGCCATTAGCGGTGACAGCTGGGAGCGTAAACAGCCCTTTCCTCCGTTCTGAGGAGACAGGACATTAAAAGAGCGGTTCTACATGGTAGTAATAAGCCTCTACTGTCTGACACTGTTAACCGCAGGCTCTCTGCTCAACCTCATGTACTTTTATTAACTATCATTACGCAATATTCTTTTCTTAGAAACATTCCTCACTCGTACGTGTTGACAATGCCCAGACACATTTCTAGGCTGTCGAGTCTGCTATCCTACCCTCAAAGGGGTTAAGTAAGCGAGCAGTAGGTTATTTCTTCTACATGGGAATTAAGAAGGCTATTTTTAATCAACTCTGCATTGGAAAAAACTTGGGTGGGTGGGTCAAAGTGGACAGACTGAATCTCTAGCCATGTCTTACATCAGCCAATCCCATTTTACTAGAAGCTATAAAAAGGACGGCCCCCTTTATCTCTGCATCTAACTGATAAAAATGGGCATGGTGCCACCTGGCACATCAGTCCCACCTTAACACCCATGAGACCAGGGCTTATCTCGGCGACAATATCATTCCGGGCCTAGTTAGTTTAAAACTGAAAGCCTCTGTCCTGGAAGAATCCCGACCTCTGCTCTCATAAGCCTGATTACAATCTACTCTCCACGTAGATTAAGACACAGTATCGATAAGACTATCCATCCATCTGCTATCAGACCCTCAGCCTCCAAGCGAACAGCGCAATAGTGCACACACACATACAATGTGTATGTGAACAGACGCACATCCCCCCTCCAATATGCAATCTCGGTCAAGTGCTCAGACAAGTATTTTTAACGGACTGCTGACCTCACATATCCCGTCGGCCAGCGGCTGTGGGGTGTTTGTCATTGCCACGCAATAGCATGCGCGCGCGCGCACGCACGCACACACACACACACAGAGTCAAATAACAAACAGAGCATTACACTGATCTCAGCATTTGATGCCATTGCTCAGTTCAGAATATGTGGGTGGGCATAGAAAAGAACAGAGCAGAAAATAGCCACTGCAGCTCCACTCACTCAGAAAATGGAAGATGCTTTTCTCTCCTACTCTCTCGTGCACTTGCCTCTGGGTAAAGAATATTTAGCAATAGACTGTTTGTTACACTTTTTAAAAAAAAATCTTAACAGCCTGCTTTTCTGTAATATTTCCGCTCCACTTTTAGCTCGCGGTGTGAGGCGTGACTGTTAATTGGAGAGAGAGAGACGATGTGGGTGTCAAACAGCTAACAATCACAAACATGCCATCCGCATTCCCACCAGGCCTCCGTATCAGACCTGGTTATACACCGACACGCCCGGACGTTCAAAGGATGCCAAAAGCAACAAAAGCTTGCTGGCGTTTCCAACAACGGCCCTCGGCTGTTTCCATGGTGCAGTCTCTATGACTGTGGGCTCTTTGCCCGTTACATAAATCATCAGCCTATTGGCCGCCTGATAAGGCTTACAGCTGTGCCAAGGTGTTACGCCAGTAGGACTATCCAGAACCATGCTTTGGTTTCTCTCTCTCTCTCTCTCTCTGTGTGTGTGTGTGGCTTACACAGGTACAACACGTCTATACAGGCACAAGCGCACGCTCACACACACACACACAAACGCACGCAGCACGTGCACAGGCAAGCCCGCGCAGACCCACCGACAGCCGGCGCGTCGTACTCGTCCCCCAGCAGTATCTCCGGGGCGGAGTAGGCCAGCGAGCCGCAGGACGTGTTGAGCTTCTTGCCGGGCTGGAAGCGGTTGCTGAAGCCGAAGTCCGTCAGCTTGACAAGCCCCCGCTGCCGGAAGAACACCACGTTCTCGGGCTTCAGGTCCCTGTGCACCACATGCAGCCTGTGGCAGTAGGAGATGGCGTGGACAATCTGGGCAAAGTAGCACTTGGCCACCTGAGAGGACAGCGAGGGCGAGAGAGAGAGAGAGAGAGAGAGAGAGAGAGAGAAGCCATTAATCCATGGATGGCTGATTCCTTATGTTACAATTCGAATAAAAGTCATTTAGCGGACGCTTTTATCCAAAAAAGGGTTTTTTTTAGCGGACGCCTTTATCCAAAGCATCGGCTTTTATCCAAAGCGACTTACAATTACATGGAGCAGATAGGGGTTAGGGATGCTTACAGGTGAATTATGTTAAGGAGTTCTTTTTGGAGGTCATGGGTCAAAACGTGAGCATCATGAGTAAGCTAACCTCCTCGCCGAGGCCTCCTTCGTGCTTCATGATGCAGTCGTACATGTCTCCCCCGTCGGCCAGCTCCAGGATGAGGTAGAGTTTGGTGGCTGTGTCGATGACTTCGTACAGGCGCACCACGTTGGGGTGCTGGACCATCTTCATGCAGCGCACCTCCTGGAAGAGGTGGGCGCGAGCCACCGGGTCCAGCTTGGTCTTATCGATCACCTTCACGGCCACCTGGGGAATAGATCAGCGAGGTTGTTACTGGAAGGTGCTTGAGCGGGTCACCCTGCTCTGTGGACGCATGGACTTGGGTTTCGAATCTAGGCCCCAATTCTTATTTCATTTTTAGATAGCATACAAAAGGTTGGTAACCCCTGTTAGTAGATACATGGTTAGTACCTATGCTAGTATAGTAGATATGGTTAGCACTTATACTTAAACAGATTTGATTTTTTTCCATTTCGGAAGGTGACAGACAGTAAGGTGAGACAGGCGTACCTTTTCTCCAGTGAAGACATGTTTGGCCAGTTTGACCACGGCAAAATGTCCACGGCCCAGTGTCTTATCCAGATCGTAGAGCCCGGCAATCTTGCCATCGTGACAACGTTTGAGTCCCGCCATAGCTGCCGTGCACTGGGGTGATTCTGCCTTCAGTGATCAGTCCTCGGGTCAGTTTTCCATCCTCGGACAGACTGTCTACAACAGCACGGGAAAAAGCACTTCCAGGTAACGAGGCTAGTGGGATTTGAGGGTGCGAATCCTTACAGGACAGAATGGTATCTGCCTACGGAGACCTGCCTATCCGGATTAGCGTTCAGCTTGCTTCGTTCCATCTTCTCATAATCTGACAGGGAAAATACAAGAAGAAAAAAAAGGATGTACATGTAGGAACACTTCCCTAGAGATTAGTTGTGTGTCGCTGAACGGTGAATACACAACACAGGCTCCAAGTGAGCATGATTCCTTGCTCAGGAATCTACCTGCGTGCCAAAACGTACTATACACCACAAACACACAAAAGCACACACAAAAGAACATTCCTGATACTTTACCCTTTATAGGGCGTGTTTCATTTACCCAGGATTCACAAACCACAGATACCAACAAACGCAGACAAATGCTGTTGTCAGGGAACACACCTTTCAATGTAACTGAGATCAATTGCATATGATAAAATGACTCTTTCTGCCATAGCTCACTTGAAGTCTATATTCGGGTTGCTGTGTTCCTTAGCCTGCCGGCTGTCTGTTACATACATGCCTCAGCAGCACTGCGAGGTATTTGTGTGCGTGTGATCTTTTCCAGAAGAACTGTACCTAAGACAAGGGTGACTCATAAACTTCTTCTAATAATATCTTGACATTTCCATTGTTCTGTCTCTCCAGATTTCTGTGCCTCTCTTATCGCCAATTCTTAAAACGGCTGAACTTTTCACCTACTGAGCACAGACACCTCACGAGGTCAAAGAACTTCTGCTATCCAAAGAGATGCACACATAACACACACACACACACACACACACACACACACACACACACACACACACGTTAGCTGAGGCTGCATGTGTGTGTGTGGTGTCCAGGTCAGGCCAGGTTCTGAAGGTGTGGGAACAGCAAACCTTATTGGATTAGTCCATAGATCACTTAACTGTTACAGCTGGCAAGGTGCATGTGTGTGTATTAATTTCATACAGGAGATTCATAAAATAAGATACGTATTAATACTGTATCTTGTATACTACTGTATACTCTTATCTATGTCTATTTTAGGAAATCCGCTCAATGCAACCTTAGACTATAGTGTAACAATCACAAACTCCCAATCTTGGCTGGGAAGCTTCAACATTCCAATCACACTGGAACCGAGGTCAGTTGTATAACTGTACTGGGAGCTAGTTGTGTTTTGATTTACAAGTGGCTACTGAGAATATCACAAAAGCACACACGACTGGCAGTACACGCACTCGCCCGCGCGCACAAACGCACACATAACAGTAGCCTATAAATGCGCACCATTTTGTCAAGGACTGGCGCTAATAAACATTCCACCACTATGTCTATGTGGACTGGAGTCTTACTGGTATATCTTTTGAAGCTGGCTACATTTGTGCTGGTGGTCATTTTGCTCTACAATTAAAACTAAGTAGAATTAAAATTAATATTTTACATATGGGAAGCACTCACCGATATGACTTTTGGTATACAAAATGATCGGTGGTCTAATTTAAATTTCTTCTCAGGAGTAGAGCAAATTTAAGCAGAACGACAATGTATCCTAATAGGCCCATGATTTCCTATTGAACATACAATCATGGGACACCTCTGTCTGATAAGTCAGCACATTCCTGTCTACGAAACAAATAAAAATATAAAACAACCACGCGATACAATCAAAATACACCCTTGGTATGCTAACCATGGTGTTTCAATGCAATGCAAACTAAACACACATATTACAGGCCCGATACACGCACTCTCACTGCGTTACCTTTGAGAAACGCTCCATCAAACAGTGCTAGGCTTCTCCTTGACAAACGCGGGACTACGCTCAGTTATTCCGACTAGTTCTGGTATGGTGTATCCTTTAAATTTAAGTACAAAAATGACTACGAACGGATTATTCCATAATGTCCGTGTGTACAGCTGTCAGACTGCCAACTCTGGCATTCACTGCGCAGACTTGCAGCGCTCCCATTCATCTCTGACGTCAGAACTACGTACTGAGGAACGTGTGTCTATTATTGTCATTAACAAAATATTTTCCCCCACACAATTATCTATACACACACGTGGAGGCCGTAGGTTCACTCAAACTCGACATTAACGTAGCCTACTAGTAATAAAGAATAGTAAAAAAGTGGAACCGCAATGTCAGACGATGCAATTTGAACAGGCCGATGATTTAATACTCATTTAAAACAATTACGATTTCTCAGACCAGTTGCTTGACTAACAAGCCAATCTCGGCAGGGGTGTATAAGTAAATACCTCAAGGATGAAGCTAAAGACGATACCAACTGGGCAATGTTCAACTCACTTGGATAAATATTACGCTCTTCTCCAAAACCGATAAGGCCGTCGTAACTTTGTATTCAACATAGCCTACGATGGGTTTGTCATTCCAATAACGCATAACCACAAGTCACTGGTAAAAAATAGGTGTACATTACACAGCGCGTAAGGCCGTTTTGAAGTTCTAACAATAAGTTTGTGCGAAGTTAATCACAGTTAATCTCACGTAAAATATTTGCCACAACGGAGTTAGCAAATCAGATGTAAGCTTGTAGGCTTACATCAGACACTGTAAATAAGGTACAGCTTGATATTTTGAACAAATTTGAGTAAGTCACCTTCAAAGCATGGGCCACTTCAAATATATTTTCTATTACATTGCAATGTACTGTAAACTGTTATTTAATCACAGTCATAAAAAATAAAAATCGTTCACTAGTTCCTTACACTTCAAGAATTTGAAACTTTTATGCGTATATTTTCGATGGCATTTATGCATTTTTAATCGAATGGAATTATTTTAGGGAGACCGCTCGTTTCCTTTTTGGGACACGTGGCACTTTAATGTGTTGAACCCAGATTAGTTTGAGCCTACGGTCACTAAATGTGACAAAGCAGGGAAAATCCATTATTCCCAAGCTTAAATAACTGGACAAGTAGACGAGGAAGAAGTCAGTATTTTATTGTTGAAACAGATCACTTCTTTGCAGCCTCCTTCTGCAGCTTCTTCACTTCGTGCTTGATGATCCTGTTCCTCTGGAGAAGCAGACAGCAAGAGGAAGGTTAGAGATAGGCAGGACAGAGTGCATACAAGACACCTTGTGCTACATTCATAGTAGGGCTGTGCTAAAATACCGATACAGCGATATATCGCGGTATACTAAATCGATTTCCACATCAAAAATCGATTCTTAAAAAAAAGATTCTTTTTTTGGAAGATTCTCGTTTTAAACACTGAACTACAACTACTAGATGTTGCAGTACGGCTAGTTGCCTAGAACTGATGCCCCCCCCTCTCATTTCTGGTAGAATGAAATATGGATGCAACATGACAGACGCAGCTGACAAAATTACAGCAGCTCCTTCCTTAAAAATATAAAGCCGATGTGTGGCATTTCAGCTCTGTTTTTATTTTTTACTATGTGGAATATCGCAATATGTAATGTATCGTAAAGTCCTTGCCAATACCCAGCCCTAATTCATAGTAGCATACAGTCCAGCCGTCTTCACGGTCCGTTTGGCTCAATCAATACATTCCCACTCTCCGGATCAGATGCAGCCCTCCGAACAATCACCCCTGTTTATTTGAAAACTGTACACAGGGGGGTTTACATGGTTGCTGGTTCCAACCAACTAGCGTTATTTTTTTGGACTTAAAGGAATTCCCCTCTGGCTCTCAAAGAGTTTAAAAAAAAAGATGGGGAGATCATTTGGGGTTCTGAGGGCTCTACATCACCACCGAGGTGTGTTCCTTCCAAAAAAAAAAAAAAAAAAAAAACGGGCCTGGATCTAATTGTGTGTGCACTTTGTAAGACATAATGGAGCAGAGTAAATTTACTGTCGGACCGTGTTTGATGCTAATGTTGTTAAAACAACAGATTAACTCACCATCTTCCTGGCTTTCATCACCTTGTAGCGATCAAAGTCGGACATTTGGGCCCTCTGCAAAGATAACCGAGAGAAGACAGGTTAACGCTGGCTCACACTGCTTTCGACGGGGAGCTTAACCACCCAAACCCCATGTAGGACCCTCCAAAACATAGCGGTGTGGTAGAACTGGGTAGTACATCGATTAGGGATTTCCTGGTTAACTTTTGGTATCCAGATCCAATCTATTCTATATTTATTACTGCCAATTCTGATTTGATCTATTAATACACATGTTGGTATATTATTTAATGATCCGAACTTTTATTTTGAAGTAAAAACTCTAGATAAGCTACTTCCTGTTTAGAGTGCGAGTAGCAGTAATGCGTCTAGATGGTCAAGAAGGATATGCGTGATGTTTTATCATCGTATGTTTTCACCGGGCTCTTTTGCTACGAGTTCCGTTAAAAAAAGGTTGTTGGCATGTTAAGCGCTTCTCATGCGTTATTAAAGCTTTCACTACAAACTCTTAGTTGATCGCACTCCTTGTTATAAAGTTCTGGTATAGCCGTATCTGAAATGTAGTGTCTGGAGGGTAAGACATACCGAAAGCCTATGTTCACTACCACTGAAATTGGCTGGTCATCCAAAATGATGATTTTCCTAACCTTATGGCTGTCTCAACTAAATTTTCTCCTCTTTTCAAGGCACTCGCCAGTGAAAGCTGGGTCAGTGCTTTCTTCTTCTGAATAAGATTTACTTTGCAGGTAGCTGTTGGGCTGCCTTGAGTTGCCAAGTAAAATCCTTTCCACACGGCTAACATCTTGATAGCTTGTAGTTTCAAGCTATGCTACTCAGGCCTACTGTAGCATTTGTCAGAACATTACAATCGGTTACTGACATTAATTGTAAAAACACGGAAATAGATCGGGCTTTGTATTGGGCCCGATCCCGACCAGTTAAAAAATGCCAAGACAAAGTATAAGCACAATGTCTTGAAAAGTTTAATAATGATCAGAACTGGAGATGGTTGCTGGTACCCACACTTCAACCAGTATAGTTGTATGCCACCAACTGATTACTTAACTGAGGTGTTGACAACATGCAACAGGCCATTACCTTCTTCCTGGCCTCAATCTTTTTGGCCCAGTTGGTCTGATCCCACTTCTCGTTGACCTGGGCCTTCTCCCAAGCCTTCCTGACAAACTTCTGACGGGCACTGTAGACAAACATGCAAATTGGGAATAAATGTATAACCAGTTATATTATATAATATTAATATGATGTTAGAATATGAAAGTTTCAAACAGTCTACTATCAAGCGGCACAATCCCTGTAGATTCCAGTCTCATTGGTCAATATCGTAGATTACTGCCAGATTGCATTTTGAAATTAAGCACAATATTGCAGTAATAGTTGTGATACATTGAAGACAGGGCCATTAAAACTAGGGAGAAAATAATGTAGAAATACAGAATTGTCTTTAGTGTTTTACTCATGTGTTGCCATGGCACAGATATGATACAGTATGCACTATTGCTGAATAGAGACTATAGATCTATAGTGACTACATCAAATAGGTATATAGTGAAGTAGTTATTCCCCATCAATGGCTGGCCCCACTCACCTGTGTGGTACTTTGATAACAAAGTCTGTAAGCTGCATGCACTTGAAGGGCATGGCTTGTCTCCTCACGCCTGTGCAGGGTCCATCAATTAGAGCCTGCAATGACATTGGACATTTTGCTTTTTAAAATACAGTGGGGGAAAATTTAAAAATACATACCATAAGATAGTATCGAGTCCTAGCGATCAGTGACAAGTCTGTCATCTCATTAGCCAGGGCCCTAACAATTTTATTCGTAAGTTTAGAGACTAAAAGTTTAAATGAATTGACAGCTTGTCTTCCTGATGACCACTCACCCTGTTTTGATCAATGACATCTACGATGGCCACCAGCTTGCCAGCATAAGGTCCGAAAGAGACGTAGGCGACCCGGCCAATCTCGACGTAGCGCTTGAACACCTGGAAAAGACACAGCAGAAACTTAAAGACTGGAGGAACTTAACATGATCGATCTAAAAAACAAACAATAGTATCCATATTAGAAACTCGTGATATACAACACTGCGAGTACACTTCCACCCGCACACATGTTAGCTCACTAGCATAACGCTATAAGTGTGCGGCGTGGAGCTTATTAGCGCACGTGATTGACATTGGCCCCTTCTAAAAAAGTGCTATAAACAAGTTTTGTCTGCATTCAACTCAAAACGTTAGGGTTAGTGAGCGGAAGTGGGTCACTATTCTACCCTAGCTGGACCACGTTTTTAGCAATGCCGTAATCCGACATTTCACAAAAACGTACTAAACACTCTACAAGGGCATATAACCCATAAAACATACATTGTACGAGCGTATGGGATCGTTAGCGATATAGTTTATATTCTGTGGGTGCATAAGAAATAAATACAAAGCCAAAACATAATTTCAGAAATGCTAAAAGCTTCATGGCGATCTCACCATGATGGCAGTCGGCGAGCAGAAAGGACGCGATCACTTCCGGTCGACGCACATACATCTTCCGCTCGACACCCGCACATGCGCAAACCGTTGTATGTAATTCAACTGTTTTAAAATAAACTCCGTTTATGATTATTTGGAAAACTATTTATTTTTTTCCACAATTACACACGCCTACATAAAATTATCCAAAATACCTCAAAACGGGCAGCTTATTCACTTCACAGAGGGCATATGATGTTCCAAAACTGACAACCACTGGATGTTTTCAGAGAAAGTGATCAGTGCATATATGAAACGCACCAACCTGCAGTTCCAATAGACGTCTATACGGAATTTCCAGCGGAATTTCTCTTTCTGATGCTTCCTGATGTAAAACACTAGATGGCAGCATGGTAGCACCTCGCCGTTTAGCATGAGAAGCAGGAAGAAAATCATATGGTGAAGTTTGATCATTAAAGTTTATTTTGCTGTATGGCCTACTTTTGTGATAGGGTAGGCTATATGTCTATATATCTGTCTATCAATATAGAATATTTATTTTATTTTGTACTGTGATCCAGTGTTCCTCTTCACGGCCAACACATCATTCGTCCCATTACTGTAAATGCCGGACGTCCCGAGTGCCAAACAATGAAGGTCATGCCTCCTTCTAGAAATCCTCAGTGTTTAGTGACTAATATGTATTATTTTGAGTTCGTACGTCACAACGTCTTTGTCTGGTTTTTCCTGTGTACCCCTCTCGCCAATAACATGTTTGTTTTTAAGGCATAGCTATATTTGTCAGGGAAATCCTGTTTGACCCTCTTAGCCCATTTCCCCTGAAAACACTGGCACTCGGTGACGTCCAAGAGGGATGGAATGTTGCATTTTCTTGAACCCCTAAGTAATCCCTACCTCTAATCTCTGTTTGAACAGGCGATCCGGGAGTTAGCTCTGTTATGCCTCCCACACATCCTCATTATTTGGTATCCGTGAACACTCACACATGCAAGCGCACACACACAACCATGTGCAGATGGTTGCAGTTAGTTTGTCATATTTAGGCTACATGTTGCCTTGTTATAAAGTGTCTGACAATAATATGACGGTGAAATCAGAGATGGGACAACCATCTCACTTAAATTCTTCTAACATTTATTCTGTAAAAAGTGTGAAAACAATATCAATAGGCTACCAAGTCAGGTGAGATAATCCACATAACTTCTGGTCATGTCTCACTGAGCTTTTACAGAGGGCAGTGCTTCTTCACCTACATTATACAGTAAAGCGTAGCTTTTATATACCCTTTTAAACAAGTGGTCATTTTATAGCATGCATACGAGAAGCTTGTGGCTTCTATATTTATTGTATTTGGTTTTATGGCTCATGTTTGATGGTTAGTGCTATTTTAAGTGTTCTTTTCGATAAGCCTTGTCTAGGAAAAGACCAGTCCCTGTGCCTGACCTCCAGTGACAGAACTGCCACCCAAACAAGTGTGTTCGATTGCGTCTCAACACTACGCAGGAGACATTGATATTACTATGTTGTGAGTTTTATCTGTTTCAAGAGAAATAGTTGCTATATGTACTGTCAGCTGTTTGTTTTGGGAACATGATAAAAGACGGCTTGTCTACGCTACAAGCAGTCCAGCTTGACAACACAAACTTCTGTGTTTCACAGACTGTGTGAGCTCTATTTCTGTGTGTCTCTTTGTGTCAGTGTTTGTGGTGTTTGTATTTCTTTGTGTGTGTCTGACTGTTTATGGAGTGAAGTGTGTGCGTGTGAGTTTTTTCCTGGAATTATGCATTTGTGTATTCTAGTATGTTTGTGTATTTCTCTCCCACTCCTCTAATTTGGTGGAAATGAGACACTGATTGAGCTTGTTTCTGTTAGAATTTATTGTATTTTTTTTAAGCCTCACAGTTTTTTGCCATTGTACACGATTTCATTCCAATCAACAGGAAAAGCACATTTAGCAAGACAAGAATCCCATATGGGTAATATATTTTTGCTTTTTGCCGCTGGGGAAACAAATACAATACAAATTTGAAATGTATTTTTTTTGCGGATGGTAAAGGCTATAAAGCCACAAATGGACAAAACCTTCTCCTGTCTGGTTACATGTGTCTAGCCCAATAGGACAACACGCCATGTTTATTTGTCCAGACATCAATCTCTGTGCCAGCCTCAGAGGCCTTCACACAAAATCACACCCTCAAAGGGACATTCCTCAATTTGTGGTTACAAAAACGCTTTGGGTTTTAAACTCGCACTCCTCCCCACCTGCAGAGCTCATAGGCTCCTGCTGTTCTCTACCCCTCCCCTTCGCCTACAGCATATGGACTTTCATGCACATTGCTCATTGCATTTCAAACATAAACAGTGAGCTACAGTGGGGCTATGTGGTGCAATAGCACAATAGAGGAGTATAACTTTTAACCTCCCGTTGGAAAAGGGAAAAACTTGGAAACGGCTCTAAAGGAGAAATAGCCCTTCCACGATAGTCAGCTGGGAAATTCTGTACACCACGCAACCTAAAGCCTGCTATAACTACTTACATCCACAGAGAAGGGCCCAGGGTGGAGCTGTCATATACTGGGGCAAAAAACAATGGCAGAGGAGGTGGAGTGATAACACCAGCCTGCTTCCATAATAACACTGTGCCTTGGCTATATTTAGCCACTTGCCTCAACAGAATCACTTGGAGTGCGTGCGCATGTGTGTTAAAATCAGGGTTAACTTAAAACAAAATAAACAAAGTCTACGTTTTAGGTGTCCAAATGTCCATGTAAATCAAGCCATTCCATGAATGATCCAACAGCATTTTCTTGGTACCAGTGGAGTGTTGAGATTAATTGGTATGTATTTACGTGAATGTGAGTGCGTACTCCACAGCTGTGACACTACTGAACTCACACTGCTGTTGTGCATAACACAGAAAACCCACTCGAATACTTACAACTACAGCAGGTTGATGTTAAAACAATTTCATGGCCCCTTAAAAAGCATCTCGGAAGCCACCTGGGGGGTCCCAGCCCCCACATTGAGAACCACTGCCCCATACCATACACACTCACTGTTAACATTAAACTTGACCTTTCTTTAAAAGGACACCGTGGCCTTTCCCCTTCTCTCTCCTTCCAAAGTACACTAGCAATTAAACCAGAGCTGGCTGGAGTGTACCTATAAAGCCAGCAGAGGCCTGGACAACAGAATAATCAGGATCTTTCACTGGGTCTGGTTTACTGGGGTTTCAGCTCAGATGTTGTGTTTATAAGACCCAGAGACCCCGTTTCCTGCATATGTGGCCAACTCTATAGCTTTCTTACGATAAATCTATACGCTGGTGTTCAGGATGAATTTAACCCACATGCTTCAATGACTCATAATGTTTTTATTTTTCAACCTCCACTGACCTCCATTGATTCTAAAAAACATACATTTCTAGAAAGGGAAGTCTCAGCTGGTAGCATGTGGCCTATTCTCAAGTTAACCTGGTCTGTAGCATTTTGTTTAAGTAAGATATTATTACGTTTTTAATATGAACTTGAAATACATCTTAAATTAAAACACTAAAATATTTGGATTTTTGAAGATGCTAACTTTATGTTGGAAACTAGAACAGGTGTAGTTTCTGGAGACTTCTTTGAACAAGACAATAAATAGAAATCAAGAAAAATATTTTCTGTACTGGGGACGTGATCACTTGTTAAACCGACTATTTTTGCACTGTTGTTTGGGAACTTGAGGTTCCAATCCAACAAAACCCTGCATTGTTGGGAAACTAAAGTGCGATAACATGCGGAAAGTGCCCAGCTTGTGAGAGACACAGTCCATGGCTGTGACAGACAGACAGTATCAGTAACTCAAGCCTGCACCTAAGATAGACACCTCAGATACAACCCGATAGGTTGTCCGCTGAGGCAGGGAAACCTCGCGAAGGATGTTTGCTCCTAACTCATCACAATTTTTTTCCTGCCATGTTTCTATTGGCCGGCGGCCAGGCTTTTATGGGACATTACTTAAAGATAAGCCAATCAAAACCCTCATGCAAACTGTTTAGCTAACCCGTCCTTCACTATTATTCAACGTCAGTGTGTACGATTGTGTGCTTGTGTCTGGGCCATGTACATGTGTGACAGTACGCGGTGTTGCTGTACGACCAAATAGCAGTCTGTATTGGAGCGTGGTTTGGAACGTTCTGTTATTTAGAGAAAACAGAGTGTCACGTTGATCGTTATAGGACAGCCCACGCTAGCAGTCACGCCCCCTCCCCTAGGTTCACAAATACACACTCTCTCTCTTCTGAATGTGGTTCCTGTTAAGGTTTGACTTTTGAAAAATAACTTTCCAGGTCTTGTCCACAGGTTTCAGTGCGTGTGTGTGTGTGTGTGTGTGTGTCCCAACCACCAGCTAACTGGGACACACTCTTCCGCTGTCCCGGCATGTAGCATGCCGCTCTGCAGGTTAGCTTCTGTTTGACCTTTCTCTGCCAGCCGGAGCAGAAACGCATGCTGCGCTCCATCCGAGTCATAATCCATATACCCGAAGTTACCATGGTAACGCCTGAAACAGGTGAACCCAGTCCCTTCTAGGAGCCTGACCCCCAACCCTGCAGTACTGACTACAGTACACCCCAGCCCCCTCTCCTCTTCAGTTTGCTCCCCCAAGAATTTGGTTTTCGATTAAACATTGAAGTTAAATTTAATGTTACCCAGTAACCCAAAGTAACCAAAATGATTAACAGTTTAAAGAAATATTCAAAGACATATAGGCCTAGTATCCTGCATGTTAATACATTACGGTAACAGTTCCAAGAGATTTAGAATAGAAAAAGGTACTCTCTTTAATCTCCCACTGGGATAAATCCAGTCAATTACTAATTATCACCGACTAGCTGACACCAAACATTGCCGTCGAACAGCCTACTGTGGATTGTCCACTAGATGTCACTATTTTACAGAGACAAAATCATGTTTATAGTGGGTATGCAAGCACAGGTTAAAGTGTACAGTGTACACACACACATAACATATAGAGAGAGATAGATCGATAGAGAAAGAGATCTTTTAAAAACATCAATGTGCATGCATTAGCATATAGTCCAACAAATAGGTGGCCTATAGCTTAAACATGAATCCTCTGTGTATACAATTAGGTCATTTAGCAGATGCTTTTATCCAAAGCGACTTACAATTATGTGAGGCTATTAGATGGAGCAGGAAGGGGTAAGGCATCTTGCTCAATGATGCTTACAGGTGGGCCAACTCTGGGGCTTGAACCCATGACCTTCTGACTAGGAGTCTAACACCTAGACCCCTAGACTATCCCGCCCCCTGTATTATTTACGTATACTGCAGATTGAGAGAGATTGAGAGAGAAACTGAGAGAGAGGGAGAGATAGATTAAGACAGAGAGAGAAAAATAGGACAGATAAAGAGAAAGAGCTGGTGACAGAGGTAGATGAAGAGGGAGAGAGAGAGAGTTAAATACTGTACAAACAATGCATATTTAAAGTATTTGAAAACCTCCAACTTGAAGCATATTGTGTTATTTAATGTATATGCATAATGCCTCAGCAGAAGTGTTGCTCCATCAAGAAGATATTAAGACCTAAAGAAGGCCATGTGGCAACCAATTGCGAGAGAGATCACATGACCCAGTCAAGCTAGCATAAGAGATCACATGACCCAGTCAGCCAATTGAGAAAGGGTTAAGAGAAAATTTGTCTCCAATACTTAATATTTAGTATGTTATTATCTTTAGTGCGTGTAAGACTATGTGACTACTAATTGACACAGTCCTTTAGCAGAAGCCTTTAGCAGAAGCCTTTACCAACGCGAGTTAAGGTAAGTACAGGTATTCCGACACAGCAGGGGTTAGGCACCTTGCCCTGGCATATAGTCCACTTAACAGTAGGCCCATGTGGGAATCTGCCATGTGGGGGTGAGGACAGGGTGCGTTCTGTTGCCAGACAATCATTGCTGTTCTGACCCACTTGACCCCCAAGGAGCCTTCTCTCTCCTGGGCCTCGTCTCCCTCCTGTAAAAACAGGGCAGCGTAAAAGACGGATCCAGCTACCCAAATCAGACAGAAATCATTTGTAATTGTATCGCGCCGACTGGGTCTGTGTTTTGTCTTAGCTAGAAGGCTCCGGTTGTCGCCAGGCAGATGTTTGGGTTGGAACAAAGAGTGGTGGAAGGCCATTCCTTCCATCTGGCCCAGCAGTTGCGGATTACAGGAATAAAATACTGAGAACGGTGGAGAACAAGACTTCCTTTTCAATAGGGCTAGCAGAGTAATGAAATGTTTTTTCTGCACCTGCAAGTCTTTTCTTTTCCAAAAAGGTCCACACAAAAAAAAAATGCTTGTGCAATAATCATTTGAGGAATTTCATTTTGCCTGGGCTGAATCACTGGGAATGTTTGCCTTGCACCCGGGAACCTAACTCAGTCCTGGCAGAACGGGGGCAAATTAATCTAGTATTTTGTTAGAGATTGAGGAATGACCAGACGTCAAGTGCAACAGAAATGTCGAAACAAACAGTCTAAACAGGGTGTGCTGTAAATGAGATTTCAGAGGGCGATAAATTAAATGTCTTTTTTTGGACCTCAGCGTGACTTGACAGTAGTTTTCTCTCTTACCGTTATTTTCCTGACTTTGCTGGATAAGTACACAGTCACAGTCACGAGTCACGGCGACTGGCGGCCTGTATATACACTGATTAAAGCAAGATTTATGAATCTATAGAATCTATACAGTTAGACTGAGACTTTCCCTGTGTTGCTTGCAGATAGGCAGGCAGACATTTCTCTTCTCTTCTCGCTCGCTCACTCGTTCACTCGCACCCTTTAAGTATCAGCTATCTTCTGCCAAAAGACTGACTGGATATTAATAGCAACACTCACCGAATCCAAACCACGTTTGTTTAGGTCAAGATAGAGCACAGCGTCCATTAAACAATATCGAGAAACTCTCCTACATCAGGCAGTGTGACGGAAAGGGAGCAGTTAGAGATAAACTAAACAGATGGTGTTATAACTAGTTCACCCGCATAACGAGAACATGAAGTAAGAGGTTAATCATTTAAACGGGGGGCAGGTTGTGTACTGTCCAGGCACTATGGCAGGAAGTAAGGAGTCTACAGCGTGCCAAGCTTACAGTGGGGATGATTTGTGGCTGTACAGCTCACAGTTCACTGGTGAGGTCACCAAAGCAAAAAGTGTCACATTCTTTTTGGCCATAGACTTATTGAGGTACTGCGTGCATTTCTCTGAACCAATCAGAATTGATCCCTGTCCTTAGTTAGATCACTAATACATGAACTGCAGGTAGCTCACTTCAACTGTAGGGCCAGGAAGTCCTATCATTTTGAGTTTGTCCGGATTCAACTTTTTTTACTCTTTCGAGCTGTCTAAACTCCGGTTACAAGAAGTTCTTGAAAGTTTAGTATCCTTGAGTCGAGTCCAGTTTCAGTAGGAGAAGTCAACCTGGTGTTGAGATGGGCGGGGTAAAATGAAGGTAGGTCACTACACAATTAATATCTGTATTGGATCACCCCTTCATTTCAATTAGTGATGTTTAGGTAGATTAGCGATACAAAACTAGGGTTTATTTTGCTTTCATCGACGGGCTAGGCTAACTTACTTTGGCAGCTGCATGTAGTTGTGTTTTCCTAACCAATTTGATTTACATTGCAAAAACCTAAACTATCAGTGGCTGTGTATAGTACATAATGCAGACTCGGTACCAATTGAACTTGAGAATGCTTCCTTCATAATTATGTGTTCGTTCTTTTTTGCCCAGCACTAATCAGCTGTAGTTTCTACAGAGCCACCATGGGTCACGACTTCCAGAGATATTCTCAATGCTTAATGGAACCAGTACCAATATTTGAAAGGGTGAACCTCAAAATTGTATCTGAGTGAAAATGTTGTACACCATCCCAATGTCCCAATGTGTGTTATTTGCGTGCTTCCCACATTGACTGTCCCTTGTTTGGGATGCATATTCGGGTGTAGCGATGCTGAATCGAATGTACAGTATCCAGAATTCCACAGGTAGTGAATGAGAATAGGAAAATAATATGATAAAATCGGTTGATAAAGTTACGTTTTAACTTTATCAACCGTGTGTGCCACGCGCTGCCACTGAATCGTCATATTGCTCTGTCATTTGCCGTTCCCCCTTTCCACCTCTCAGCAAATGAGCATTGCAGTCTCTGTACTGACATTTGCCCGCCACGCTGTTGTGGACACACGGTCTTAGGCCCTGTTCGTTTGAAGTATGCCGTGGCCTTAACTCACTGTGCCTTTTGCCCTAGTTTTCCATACCGACTTAATCTGTATCTCTCCTGCTGCGACGACGTGATTTTCTCCAGTTATGTGAATTAGTTGAAATCTAAATAAGAGTGTTAATTCAGCCAGTCCCTCCTGATTGCAAGTGAAGCATGACCTTTGCAGGGATCTAATTTGGAGACCTGCTATGATTCAGGCATTACTCTAGCGTACCAGTTGGGCAGAATGAAAAGAATGTTCTGTTGCTGGTGGAAAAGCTGCTGTTATGTGGATTAATCAACAGCTCTGGCTTTGATCTCTGACTCACTCTAAGCGACTTTAGAAGAAAGCAGGGCTAAGGCACACACACACACACACACACACACACACACACCTGTTTTATATTTTTGAAGCCACTTGAATGTAAGGGCGTATGTGTACATGTTTATATTTTGTGCACGTGTGTGTGTGTGCGCGTGTGTGTGTATATGTGCCATGCCAAGACTAAACCAACTTTCTAAATTCCCAACATTGTTTTCCAAGCTCTTAATAGGTTTTGGGTTTGTAATGTAGATGGCTCATTACGTCCCAATCCCATGCTTGGGCAGAATCCTGAACGAAAACAAGATTATTTTGTTGCTAATTTAGGTTTCAGGTTTAGGCCTGAAGTACCAAGTGACCAAGAGATGTAGGATTATCCCTCCTCTTTATTTACATAGACTGGTTTAGGGCATGTGGGATTGGGACAAATGCTAAAACTGTCAAACAAAAGATGACTAAACTCTCATTCTCAGGGCGGGCTTGTCTTCCACACCCCTCCGTTTGGCCTCTATCACAGACTTTCAGACCAATTTCCCCACCACTTCCCATCATTAGTTAGCGCCTCTGTGATTCATCTAAGACTTGGAGGAGCAGAATCTCCAGGTCAGGAAACTTAACGAAGAACCTCAACAACATTCTGAGATGCACGGACCACCCAACCCCACGGCACGTGCCGCAAACACAAACACAAACACAAACAAGGTCACCCTGACCCTGGCGCATGCAGTGTCAGGGTGACCCAGTTTCGTGTGGCTAGGCATGCTAGTTTGTTTACTGCGGGGAGCCTTGTGAGAGTCACAACACACTAGGTTTTGGAATCAAAACTTTTTCTGTGAGCCTGTCTGCATATCTGAGGGATCTTTGTTGAACTTCCTCTCCTCTGGGGATTCGTTCTTCTTAACATCTGTGAGATTCCTGATTCTTTCCCAACGAGAGGTCAGAGCAAGGAATTTTTACATAACAGCCATGCTTTGCTGTGTTTTCACAACACATGCGTGTCTGTGTGTGTCTGTGTGTGTGTGTGTTGTAGGGCTAACACATTTCTGTGGGAAGCAACAAACCGTCTGCGCTGGCTGTTGCGTAACTGCTACATCTAACCCACCGATACACAGAAACGGAACAGCGGGGCCTGGCTTTCTGGAACTCCGTGTACATCATGTGAGGCCACAGAATTGAGGCTTAATGTCTGTTGACTGGACGAGAACCCCATGACGTACATAACATCTTCCACACGTGGTTTGAGAAGCTACTGTCCTTGTCTCCTTTGGGAGGACTTTTTTGAAAGTTTCTTTTTAAACATGGATTTATTTTCAGATGGGTTTTAAATCGGGGGTTTCCACAGTTCATCCAAAGATCTATCAATGGATACAATCACATTATCTCAATCATCTGTACCATACCAGCTTGACCATGTGATTACACCAATAAACACACTTTAGGCTATTTTCGCCACACAAACACAGGGGTGAAATACAAGTAGAGTAAAATACGTCTCACCTGTTAAGGATCGCACAGGGGAAAGTCAACATGCGTTGTATAGCACTATGGCTGCATTTGCATGTTTACATGGAAGCAACAAAAAATGATATGTTTATTGTATATGCGGACTATACTGTGCATAGTTTATGCACCGTACAGTCTAGTACAGTCTAGATGCTGTAGCCTCTTGGCCTCAACACTGCCCTCTCCTGCCTGGACCAGAGGAACACGTATGTGAGGAAGCTGTCTGTCAGTGTAGCATTCAACACCATTGTGACCTCCAAGCTCGTCATCAAGCTCAGGGATCTAGGCCTTAACTCTGCCCTGCGTGGATGGATCCTGGACTTCCTGACGGGGCAGACTCGTACCGGACCCCAGGTGGTGGGGCCTACGGAGAGGAGGAAAAAGCCCTGACATCCAGGCAAGGGGGGGGGGGGGGGAGGCCACGGCCCCATCCACATCAACGGGGCTGCAGTGGAGAGAGTCAGAAACGTCAGGTTCCTGGGAGTCAACATCAGCAAGGACCTGACATGGACACACCACACCAAGCACATCACCAGATGTGCCAGACAGCGGCTCTTCTTCCTCGGCTGAGGAGGTTTGGCATGGACCACCGGATACTCACCAGCTTTTACAGGTGCACTATCAAGAGTATAATGGCTGGCAACATCCCTTCCTGGTATGGTAGTTGCTCTGTCCTCGACTGTAAGGCCTTGCAGAGGGTGCTGAAAACAGCACAGCTCATCACGAGGACTGAACTGTCATCCATGCAGGACCTCTACACCCAGAGGGGTAAGAAGACAGTCATTAAGAACCAAAACCAGCAAGTTAAGGGACAGTTTTGTTCTCGCAAGCCATCAGGCTCCTAGCAGCTAGCTATAGCACACTACTACTGCCACCTTTTATCCACAACGCACTTAATAAAAAGTCACCCTATACTGTTACCTTCAGTTATTCCTATTTTAATCTTGTATATTTTATTTTACTCTTATTCTATTTTTATTGCACATGATGTGCACATATCGGTATAGCTTGTTGTCTTGCGTTTGGAGAGTTTAGTGAGCACTACGACCAAGAATTTCATTACCATTGCTGCTGCTTTGCAATGTGTATTTGATAAATACACATTGAAATTGATTGAACTTAGTCTAGTCATCATGGCTATTAAAGACCTCATTCAAATAATAATTTGTTTCATTGCGGTTTCTAGAAGAACGTACTACTTTTGTTTTATTTAAGACGAAGGGTAGCTAGACGAAGGAATAAATTTGACAGGGGGCACAACTCCGGCACGACATCGGTCCTCCTTCTGAAGGGTTAACGTGGGGTTCCCTGCGAGTACGTCCGCTGCTGTAAACGGGGCGGGGCGAAGGGGAGTTTTCCTCGAAGTGTGTGTGCGTGTGTGCAGGGGAATCAGATGGCGAAAGTGAAGTGTGCAAGCAGTGTGTGTGTTGGACGTCGCCCGGGGACAACGTGAGGACAACACCGAGAGTTTGGGGACTGTTTATCGCGTCTTGTCAGTCACTTCCAACCTACGACAGTCGAAGCGCGTCGCCGCCGCGCCTCCCGTGTCATTTTTGTCGTGCGTCCTCGACAGTTCCCGAGGTGAGTTTGCTATTTCTGTAGGAATAATGACTTTGTTAAGTAAACGACACGGCCAACGCGCTGTTGCCATTGTCATGTAGTCAATTAAGTGTTTCTGAAGAAAAATGTCTTGCTCAGAGTCCGATGTCAAGGAAGACGGAAAGAAAGGGTGAGAAGGAGGGGTGGGTGATCGGAGGGGGTCGATCCTTGTTGCACGTCACACCCCATCATCACCACCATATCTTCAGTAGGCCTACACCAGGCGGGCTTTTGGCTGGGCCCTCCGAATACATATCAGTGTCAAGCGCATTGCTACAGAACTGTATGAACCGTAAACACAGCTCGCCGTTTCACCAGCTTCAGATCTGTATTGACAATACACTGCAATTTGCTGCAGTAATTATATCTGTTGAGGAAGCTCTCTCTCTCTCTCTCTCTCTCTCTCTCTCTCTCTCTCTCTCTCTCTCTCTCTCTCTCTCTCTCTCTCTCTATAGAGATAGCAGACAGCAGTGTAACACAATGGATAGCTGTTACCTTGCACAAAGTCAGCAAGTTCTCTCTCTCTCTCTTTCTCTCTCTCTCTCCTCCTCTCTCTCTCTCTCTCTAAATATACTGCAAAACTTAAAAGCCTGGGCTTTTATTTGAGGTTTTACTGTATATAACATTTATATTCCATGCCCATGTATTACAGTCACTTTACTTCACATACTGGTGGTTGTACATCGATGCAAAGACACAAAAAATGTCATCTAGTTTGTGGATGTCGTCCTAGTTTTTTGCTTTCCATTATTGTGTGTGTCTTTGTGTGTCTCTGTGTGTTTAGGTAAGTTTGAGCGTGTGTACGGCTATAATTATGTTGTGAGGGGTTGGGTCATGCCATTAGGGGTGTGTTTCCATGTTCCCCGTGAAAGCCATGTAATTGACTTCCTGTGCCCATGGCAATCTGAATTACTGTTCTTTAAAGCAGTAAGTAAAGGGCTCCCTGCGTGGGCTGGCCTTGTGACATTTTCTTGTTTGTTTCTGTGTGTGTGTGTGTGTGTGTGTATCTGTTTACAAGTTCAGGTGGTATTTAGTTTGGCATGTCGGTGAAACATTTAGTTTCAGAATTTGATCTTTGAATGATTGTATTTTTTTGCAATGTATTGTGAATTTTACATATTTGGTAATAATGTGAATCTGGAGGTGGGTCCCCCTTCCAACTGTCAAGTGCATCGTTGGTTTGCTGAATGTTGGAGATGAAAGTAGCTGCCACTGTGTTCTTCTGCTTTCCGAGTATAATCCAAATGATTCCATCGATTTTACGAGCTAGGAGAGACAGTTTAATTGGAATGGTAGAGACATTTGCATCCTTAAGTCATAACTACATCTCTCTTTCGGTCTTCACACACAGGGAAAACACACATACGCACTCGGAAATATATTGATTGTACATGTAAGCATTCACTCTATAGGTTGAAATATAGAGAAAGAGAGGGGGGACGGAGGGGGGGGCACAAGAACAGTGTAATAAGTAAAAATGACTGAAATGATACTGGAGGAAAGGAGACAGGTGGAGTAGGCGGGTAACCAATCAAAGACTTGGAGAGAGACTCCCTCAGCCACCTCTCCCATATCACAGAGATGGACGTTAATCCCCTTTTTCCGCTATCAGCAGATTGGAAAGAGCTTTGTGATGCTAGCAGACATGAAAAGAATGCCTGCCAGGGAGTTTTGTCACATATGTGCCTAGCTAGGCTAATACATCTATATGAATAGAAATGGGACAATGAATAGCTTGTTTTTAATCTGTCTAGGTTCCCTTTATTTATTTATTCTCATACATACCTGTCTTTTTGGCAAACATCGGGCTCTCCATCCATCTATCCATCCATCCATCCATCTATCCATCCATCCATCCATCAACCCACCCACACATCTTTTCCAGGTCTCTGTTAACACCATGCTGTTCTGCATCTTAGTCCAAGTGGTTGTTATGTTAGCAGCCTGTTTCTCTTTGAAATGTGCTATTAGCTCTGCATACATCTGCATGACATCACACGCACACGCTTAGCTAATTACAGCTTTAGTGACCCCCACCAGCCCCCTCATAGCTTTAAGCCATCCATCTTTCACTCCTCATGGTGTTTCACGGTGTTCCACGTGGCTTGTGGCTTGTCGTGAAACATCACACGGAGGACATCTGAGAGCCGCGTTGTTATACGTTAAAGCAATTACATTGTAATAATAGCTACACAGGACTAAATGCCTGACACGTTGTAGAGAATGAGAGAGAGGGGAGAGAGAGAAGGTACAACATGTATTGTGCTCAGTTGTGTGTGTGTATGTACAGTATAGCCCACAATGTAGCCTACGTATCTTAATGAGGCAAATTGGGTGAAAAAAGAATTGTCAATTAAATGAAAAGCTGAGCAACACTGTTTTTTATTTTTATTAAGTACTTTTCCAACCCAACCCTAATTGACCACACTCCACTTTAAGGGTTAAAAATCTGATTTAACTGTTAAATATTCCATAGGCACACACATAAATACACAGCCCCCCATAGGGCAGTGAGATAGTGGTTTTTAGGTTGCTGTCTAAAATTACGCTGAGGATGTGGTACAGCAAATGAGTGCTGAATCTGTAGAAAGTTAAAGGCCCACCTTCACATGGATCCAAGTGGTAATGAACCCTGAGCAGGTGCTCTTGTCATTGCTTCAGCCGCTATGAATAATGGAACAGACTGGCCCATGGGGACAACATAGTGCCATTTCCTTTGATAGCACGTATACAGTTTTCACAACAATCTCTTTCTTTCTTCTTTAGTTTTGTCGTTCTTTGTTTCTTACTAGTAGTGAAAAATGTGAGAAAAACAATAGAATACTAGATAGGGACATCTCTAAAATTAACAACAATAATATACAGAAGAATAACCGACTCATGGGATGACTGGGCAAGCTACAGTATAGTGCTGCAGTGTGGTATGTGGCCAAGCAGAGATGCTGGCTTGTTAATAATGCAGAACGGGCCATTGAAGCAGCTTATTCCTCATAGGTCACAATCTATTGTAACAAGTGAGGTAATGTATCTCAAGTGCTGGCCTTATCCCATATGCAGTGAAACCCAGTACAGCGGTTTAAATACGGTCACAACCTTTACCCCCATTAAACCTAAAGACCATTTTATAGTGCCAACAACATCCAATGAAGAATGGAAATCTATTGATGGAGCAACAGTGAGACAACGTGTTTGATTTCTCTGTATGCAGTCATGGTCATTTGTGTATTTAGTGGGAAAGTATAACAAAGTAGTCACTGGAGACCCATGTTAATATGCCAGGTGTGTGCCTGGGTATCTGATCTACAGTAGACACAATCAAAATACAAGATGGCCAGTTTAGACGCTGCAATAGTGGCATAATCCTAGGCTGGTTGCTGATCAGAAAATGCACTCTAATTCTATGAGTAATTCTGAACAGTTTATCTCAATTCCGTTCATTTGAGACTTTGCTTTTCTTCAGTTTCATTAAGTTTCACTCAAGTGAACATAGGATAGAAAGACTCCACAAGCTTCTGTTGATCCCTGAGGGGAACGGATTCTCACAGTATGAATGACGTGGATTTATTGAGTGTGTAAAATACATTGTGATAACGGGAGCAGCGTTAATGATAATATGGTGGAGACACTGCAGGATGTGCGGGACAGTGGTATTCTTCCTATATTTCCCTGCAGTCATATTCTATACATCCTTGACTGCCCAGAATAACCACTAGTGTGAGATGAAAATAGATTGAATGTGCAGAAGGTGGGAGGAATTTTGAGAAACTACCTGACAGAGTGTGTTCTCTATTAAAAAGGCATAATTTTGCTACAAGATGGCGATAAAAAGAAACTGTTTCTTGGACGCAAAGGATTGGCTCTATAATAGTTAATAGTTCATAATAATAATTATTATTATTCTTGCCACACCTACCATACCTACCGGAGCAATATCTGTTTGTATGTGAAAGATTGTTACAGTGATATTAGCAGTGCGAGCGCAGTCTGCGAACCAGAACAATACAGTACAAACCCATTAGAGTGCTCCTGTTCAACTTCACTATCGGATTTATTGATCGTGTGTCCCAAGACACCCCACCCTTCCGACATACAGCTGAAACTAAACCTGCTAGCTTACTCTTTCTTTGCCTCCCATAAATTAGAGTGTTATCACACCAGCACTTTTTAGTCTGGTTAAATCAGACTGTGGTTCGCTTTCCCCATTGGTGCAATTCATTTGGGCAGGTGTGAAAGCATTAATTGCACTCGGGTGCGGACCTAAACAATCTTACCTAGACCCTTGAGAGGATGTAGTCTTGGTCCGGTACTCTGGAGTGGTTCGTTTGTGGTGGGAACGTTATCCAACCTCGATCCGACCCAACTACCAGCTGTACTTGCAAGTTTGAGCTGAACGGCTCCCATAGCCTCAGCCGTCTGAAGGCGACACGTCTTCTTCGCAAAGTCTGAAGCAGTAGCCTACAGCATTGTCAAGATGTGAACAGTGAATTTGGCATTCTGATGGTGTAGTTTTGCCTGGAATATTGCCCCCAGATAATTGCCACAGCTATGAACAAATGCCATCTCTACCATTGTGCCATGTTAAATTGTATAGATGCTCTACTCCAGAACACAGGACCTTCTTCCTGTATTTAATTTCTTGCTTCTGTGATTTATCTCTGTGTGAAAAGAAACTGAACCAAGAGGGAAACTACGTTGGCCAAGAAAGGCCATGACACTTCCAAGTTAAGCCAACATTCGCAAATTTGACAACATGTAGTCAAAAAACATCTTGCAAATTGAGAAAACGCTTGCAAACATAGGGAACACCAGCGAATATAGTCTACAGCACAAGCAACAATTTGATTTGATAAACTGTCTGCTGCAAATCCAGACAACACGCACAAAAACAGAGACGCGCTGCAAATAGCCACACAACGGCAGTATTAACAACACGAAGAGAGCTTTCCGGTAGAAGGATTTACTGATGGACCATTCAATGCATTACGGGCGTGCTTTTTTGATACCTGGTCGGCAGAGCTGAGTAAGTTGAACTTAACTTTATTGACGATTTATCTTAAGTTAGCTATATCGCATAGGATGAAAGGGGTTCTAATTGGAAGCTTGAGTTCAGATTCAGTTCCCTGTGCCCTGTCCTACCAAAACCACATTGGACTTGGTTAGCAACTGAGTCTGCTCTTCACAACAGAGGGATGTTGAAGCAAAACACCCCTTATCACGCCTATCAATTCCTGGTGAGTTACTGTAGCTAATATATGTCCAGCAGAGATCCTTCTAAGACTGTGCTGTACTTTGCTGAAAGGGGTGACAAACAACCTTAGGCTAACAGCTAATGCTCCGCAGGCATCTCTTGGACAGAATACGCAAACTGTCGTCCCAGAACAGGTGTAGAAGATGAGCACGAGCAGTAAGGAAATCTTTTATTACTTTAACACAGTCTCTGTACAATGCACAAGTGGAATTTCAGAGATTGTGGAATAGGCTACTCTATGCATATTATATTAGGCTACTTTATTGATGTCTTAGCAATATCTATGGCACAATGCTTGGTTAGAGCTACCAGAGCGTCACCTCCATCCCCATCGGAATATCCATGATTTAAACATATTTAAGATAATATATATATATATGTATGTATATCAAGTAGTTCTTTTTTTGGTCAAATCAGTACGCTTAGCTCACCCTTAAGACACAGTACGTGTGTTTATTGACATGACAATCTGCTAATGGATTTATTTCCATTGGAATATTGGGTTACATGTGTGCCAGGGTTTTTCTCTGTGTCTGTGTAGGCGTGTGGTGTGTCTCTTGACCTGCTCTGCTTTTCCTGGTCGGTACACAGCCTTCTGGCCCTGGGTCTCTGGACACTTTGAGCCCACAACGCAGCACTATGGCTGAGAACAGAATGGAACAAAATGAGCCTTGCGTCCCCCGTCACTGCCAAACCAATAAGATTAGTTCACCATAGAAACACTAAAGTGGCATCGGAACAAAAGGCTTTGGGCTCCAGGCAAATACATCCAGTAACTGCTGAATATAGTTTCACTTCAGTTTGCCTGGATTGCCTGTCTCTCTCTCCCCTCATCTAACATCTTTTCCTCTCATTTTCAAACTCTTCCGAAGTCTTTTTTTCTGTATGTATGTATGTATGTATGTATGTATACAACGTGCATACTGTAGAGCATGCATTGGTGTTTATGGTTGACATTCTGTTGCCATCTTATGACGAGGCAAGGTTGCGAGAAAGACCCACACTGTGTATGGGAGCATCAGTTGCTAAAGGAGATTTGTTCCGACATGATTCAGAGCTTAGAGGCAAAACAACACTATCCACAATCTGGACATTAGGCCCAAGATAGCTGTTCAGACACACACATTGACGTCTTTCACTGAATACAGAATGTATGAATATGCCAGGGTAGAACTTATTATGCAGCAGTAAGGCACAGGAGAAAATTAATGAGCGTCTCAAATTTTTACCACAGTTGTTTTAAAACTTCCCTCCTTTACGTTTCTATGAAACATTGAATACACTATCATTTAAACATCACATCTACCTTCACCAACTACATAAATGTGTGCTCTCGAGAAATGGTGGGCCCACATGATGGTGGTGGTGTCTTTACAAATTATGCTGGTTTTAGTCTATCTTTATTTTTTTTAACTTGGACAAAACTTTATAAATAAAAAAAAATAAAAAAGGAATTAGGTGACAACAAGTGACAACAAGTGACAACAAGTGACGACAGTGTGTGCTTCATGTATGTACAGTGTAGCTCAGTCAGCTGTTCAACAGTCTGATGGCTTGTGATCCTTGGCCATTGTTGAAAATGTATTGCAATGTGTGCGAGGTGTGCTAAAGGACACATGAAACAATGAAACAATGGACGCTGGCTTGGTTGGTAAATAGAAGCAGCCTCGACGGGGGATAATAATGGCAGAAGACCAAGACAAATGAGAAGTGGTCAGCTCAAGGCATGTCATCTCATGTGCCTTGGTGCTTATGGTGTACACACACAAGCCTGCTAAGCCAGTGTAACAAACCATTGAGATTTGGAAAGAATGATTCAGGCCTTGAACACAACAAAACATTTCACCCCCGCAGGCACTGAAAGTAACCAGAAGTGCGTGTGCGTGTGCGCGTGTGTGTGTGTGTGTGTGTGCGTGTGTGTGTGTGTGTGTGTGCGATAAAGGCGATGGCTGCTTCTGGCTGTGTGGGCTCATCGGCGCATACGTGTTACTGCTACAATTGTATCAGTGATACTTGTTATGCTAATCTATGCTAATCCACCCACTCTCTAAATTGTAGTTTGATTTCCCTTTATAATTTGTGAATATGTGTGTGCTTGTTTTTGTGTGTGTGTGTGTTCTGTACAGTATGTAAATGTACTGGTACTTTATCACCTACAATAAATATTGCACTTATCAGCATAATTACTACAATCCCAAAGTCCAGCAGATGTACAGAAATGTGAGAAGTTGTGGATAAAATATCAGTAACAGGATTAGATACAGCAAGGTAAATGATAAAGATGAACAATTCTAGATCCTTATGTAGCTTAGGAATGGGAAAGAAAGAGCATCTTATAATGTGCACATCTTGTTCTATTTGTGGTATTGGCTGTGTTCACCCATTGCAACAGTAGTAGGTGTTAAGCGCGATTTTTCTTGAGAGGTGATTCTAAAGGTCAATGTTCTTTCCTACAAGCACACATACACTTTGTCATACACACACACACCAGCAAGTTCGAGCGTAAATTCAGGTGTAAAGTCCATCTTAACCTTCCGTTAGGAGTAGCTATTTTCAAACTAGCGCTGCATTGAATTTCGTTTGCACCACAATCACTTAAGACGCAACTTAACTAGTAGTATAAGCGATCCATAATCAAAATATTGTCGCATTTAATGATGTTTATATCGTTTCTATCGTACATTTAGGTGTGTGTCTTACAAAGTCAGCAGTGGATTTTACAATGAAGTAAAAAAAAAAATAACGGAATAATTTTCGCTGAACAACAAAAGAGCCAACCCGGAGTTTGTGCTGGTGATCTCAAGGTACAGAGAAAAGCAACCCTGTTAGGGAACCATAGGTTGCTGGTTTGACTAGTGTCTGGGGCCATCGGAGATTAAGGCTGCCGGACCCATGGGCCATAAAACACAGATGCGATTGGCTGAAAGTGCTCTGCTCTACTATTGCTCCTATTGACTGTGTTTTATTTCTACGCTTTCTTGTTGACAGCTATTACTTTTCTACGGTACACAGGCCGGAGATGGGCTTTAAGAGCAAATCTCCATCCTCTCTGTATGCCTCTGACAGGCATGTAATAGCTTTCATGCTGAGAATGCACCGCGGTTCAAAAAGACACTTTTGCACACAGCTCATGGAGCTGTATGCACATGTATGGATGTAACAAACAGACGTGTGCAAATGGATGTATAAACATGCACATGCTGTGCACACTGTTCTAATCATGTACAAATACACGCAATAATATAATACAGCAATATATACACACAATATACCACACAAACGCACGTTTTCCTGTTGACTTAAACAGAATGTTAAAGACATTTTCCACAGAGCTGTTCTTCCCTTAGGCATGACCAATACTTAGAAATACTTATAAAAGACATTTGCATCTAAATGTGTCTGTATGTCTGTCTGCTTGCTGGCGGCAGTTTTCCAGATGAACAGCTCTCCCAGATAGCTCTCCTTTCCTTTCCTCTCCTCTCCTCTCCTCTCCTCTCCTCTCCTCTCCTCTCCTCTCCTCCTCTTCTCTCTTCTCCTCTCCTCTCTAGTCATTAGTGGCCTTAGTCCAGTCATTAGCACTGACTTGCATAGTTCTCCTACCTACATTATTCAGTGTGTGTGTGTGTTGTGTTCCCAATTACTGTACATGCACATCGAGTATAGCAGGGACTGTCCTAGTTCGTCTCCATGGGGATGGAAATGCCAGAGATGTCGTGAATGCTTAGTCGCTTAGTTTCTGCAAATACTGGTTCTGGTTCCATCAGAGTTTTCTACATCCATATTGCATCACTAGTGGGCAGGCAAGAAAGTGACTGATAGAATGATAGAAAAAGACAGGCCAAAAGACCTGTGTGTGCATGTGTGTGAGAGAGAGAGAGAGAGAGAGAGAGAGAGAGAGAGAGAGAGAGAGAGAGAGAGAGAGAGAGAGAGAGA